>CM059795.1:55160240-55418472 GCA_030435695.1 Brachymystax lenok tsinlingensis
TGTCTCCCTGTCTGTCTCTCTCCTTTTCTGTCTCTCTCCCTGTCTGTTTCTCTCTCTGTCTCCCTGTCTGTCTCTCTGTCTCCCTGTCTCTCTTTCTGTCACTCTCTCTGTATCTTCCAGTCGGTCTCTCTGTCTCATCTCTCTCTCCCTGTCTCTCTTTCTCCCTCTCTGTCTCCCTGTCTCTCTCTCTCTCTCTCTCTTTGTCTCTCTCTCTCTCTGCTCTCTCTGTCCCTCTGTCTCCCTGTCTCGCTCTCTCTCTCTGTCTCTCTGTCTCCCTCTCTCTGTCTGTCTCTCTGTCTCCCTGTCTCTCTCTCTCTCTATCAACATCAAAGATCAGAGAGAGAGACAGTCTTACACAGCTGAGATCAACTCTGTTGTTCGTGTCAGTTATGTTATTGTGCAATAACGTGATTGCCGTTTTATCTGTGAACTCCCCGTCACTCTCCTTATTGCCGTTAGTGTGTGATATTTTGACCTTGTTGCCGATAGCGATCTCATTACACTGCGGTGGTAGTTAGTGAGGTAAAACGATGCACAGTCATGGATTTATCAGAATCGCTGATGCGAACACTGGAAATGAATAAGGAATTCATTAAATGAATCCTCTTTGGCAATTTTTGTTTTTGTCTTTGTCTCTCCTTTTGTTCATGATCAGCACCAGCTGAGACTGTTAGAATGGCCAAAGTAAATGACTCTTCTTAAATCATCTTCTCGAACCACTCCACTTCCTTGTCTCTCAGGGTATATTGCTCCTGTAAATATAATTTAGTTGTCTCTCCTTTTTTAAATGTTTTTTTGCGGGGTGCTTTTGCAAACTGCTGTTGGTGGTGTCTAAAATAACATTACAGAGCTAGCGAGGGGAGGAGGGTGGTGGATGTTTAGTTATAAGGATAAAAAAGACATTGTTATATCTCTAAAGGTTTTATGGCTTGATATAAATTACAGTGTTGTTGATTTCTATTTAAAGTAAAGGTGATAAAAGCCTTGTGGTGTACGGTGTCCAGATTAGCAGTAGGGCAACCTAATTCCAAAGGAGAACTAGGTAGTTGTGAGTGATATCAGACATTAAAATTCACCTTTTGTGTACATTGCTTGGCAGGGTTCTTTAATCCTGGGTGTGCAGGTTTTTATTACAGCCCAGTGCTAGCACACTTGATACAACTAATCAACAGTGTGTAGTTGATCAGTAGAATCAGGTGTTTAGTGCTAGGCCGGAACAAAATCCTGCACACACTGTTAAGTCTTACAGGGTCTGGACAGACAAACATCTCACCTATCCCTGTTGGTTTAAATGAGCTCTGGTTTGCCAATGTGGATGTCACTCATAATTGTCCCGCAGGACTGAAACCCATCTTCTGAGTCATCAACAAGACAACAGAAATCCTGATTGTCTTTCGGAATTGAAATATGCCTCAACCTCTTTAGAAGAATAACATACCGGGGGAATGAAACGAGACACCACGTAGTGGAGGGGTTCGCAGGAGTAAAACAAATGCAGCGAGAGACAGAGAGATACCAATAATATGGTAATGATGATGATTGTGTCTCTGCTGGTTAATGTGATGATTCAGGGGAAATCTGTCTGTAGGATATGTCATTCTACATGATCATTTCTGATCGTCTACCTCTGTGTATGTGTGTCTCCCTCCCTCTTTCCCTCCCTCTCTCTCTCAATTCAATTCATAAGTTTCCATTACCAAAGTAAGTGAAATAAACAATAAACAAAATTAAGAAAAAACTGATTTAACAACATCAACAGAAATGAAAAGTGAGCATTGCACAATGTCACGACTTCCCCCGAAGTCGGTCCCTCTCCTTCTAGCCATCGCCGATCCACTTTTCATTTTCCATTTGTTTTGTCTTTGGTTTTTACACACCGGTTTTCAATTCCCCAATTACTTCATTATTTAACCCTCTGTTTCCCCCATGTTTGTGTGCGGAATTGTTTCAATTGATGTCAGTCCATTTGGTGGGCTTGGTATTTGTTTCTACTTTGTAAATAGTTTGAGTAAATTATGTTGTGTTGCTCATCTCTGCTCATCTAGCCCTACCGTAGATAGCAGATGAACATCCAATATGAAACATGGGCATACTACACCACGCTTTCTGACACTAGCCCTACCGTAGATAGCAGATGAACATCCGATATGAAACATGGGCATACTACACCACGCTTTCTGACACTAGCCCTACCGTAGATAGCAGATGAACATCCAATATGAAAAATGGCCATACTACACCACGCTTTCTGACACTAGCCCTACCGTAGATAGCAGATGAACATCCAATATGAAACATGGGCATACTACACCAAGCATTCGGACAGACTCAAAAAGGTTTATCTCTCTCCCTGTCTCTCTCTGTCTCTCTCCCTGTCTCTCTCCCTGTCTTTCTCCCTGTCTCTCTCCCTCTCTCCCAGTCTCTCTCTCTGTCTCTCTCCCTGTCTTTCTCCCTGTCTCTCTCCCTCTCTCCCGGTCTCTCTCTCTGTCTCTCTCTCTGTCTCTCTCCCTGTCTGTCTGTCTCTCTCTCTTAAATTCTGTGCTGCTTGTTTGCCAATTACTTTCTTCTCTGACTTTTTCTCTGACAACGTTTCCCCCCACTAGAGGTACAGCTCTAGGAATGGTGTGTGTGTCCCAGCTAGCAAATTGGTTTCTTGGAAGTTGTGGGAACATATGTTTTTGGTTTCACATTGGTTGTGGGTAAAAAATGAATATATCATCTTCCTTTCTCTACCATTGGTCCACTACGCCATCAGGATGGAGCTAGCATGACATTTTACCACATGCATTGCATTCCGAAAGTATTCAGACCCCTTGACTTTTTCCACTTTGTTAGGTTACAGTCTTATTCTAAAATTGATTAAATTGTTTTTTTGCCCTCATCAATCTACACACAATACCACAATGACAAAGCAAAAACAGGTTTTTAGACATTTTTGCAAATAAAACAATAAATGAAATATCACATTTACATAAGTATTCAGACCCTTTACTCAGTATTTTGTTGAAGCACCTTTGGCAGCGATTACAGCCTTGAGTCTTCATGGGTATGACGCTACAAGCTTGGCAATCCTATATTTGGGGAGTTTCTCACATTCTTCTCTCCAGATCCTCTCAAGCTCTGTCAGGTTGGATGGGTAACATGTTTCATCCAGACGCTTGGCATTCAGCCCAAACAGTTCAGTCTTGGTTTCATCAGACCAGAGAATCTTGTTTCTCATGGTCTGAGAGTCCTTTGGGTGCCTTTTGGCAAATCCAAACTGGCTGTCATGTGCCTTTTACTGACAGGTGGCTTCCGTCCGGCCACTCTACCATAAAGGCCTGATTGGTGGAGTGCTGCAGAGATGGTTGTCCTTCTGGAGGTTTTCCCATCTCCACAGAGGAACTCTGGAGCTCTGTCAGAGTGAACATCAGGTGCTTAGTGTTCACCCTGGCCAAGACCCTTCTCCCCTGATTGCTCAGTTTGGCCGGGCAGCCAGCTCTAGGAAAATTATTGGTGGTTCCAAACTTCTTCCGTTTAAGAATGATGGAGGCCACTGTGTTCTTGGGGACCTTCAATGCTGCAGAAATGTTTTGGTACCCTTCCCCAGATCTGTGCCTCAACAAAATCCTGTCTCGGAGCTCTACGGACAATTCCTTCGACCTCATGGCTTGGTTTTTGCTCTGACATGCACTGTCAACTGTGGGACCTATATAGACAGGTGTGTGCCTTTCCAAATCATGTCCAATCAATTTAATTTACCACAGGTGGACTCCAATCAAGTTGTAGAAATGTCTCAAGGTTGATCAATGAAAACAGGATGCACCTGAGCTCAATTTTGAGTCTCATAGCAAAGAGTCTGCTCTTCTTTGGGCTTGGGCTCATAAAATGTCTTTGATATAGGGCTCATTTAATGTTCATCAGGCTCAGCTAGCATGTTTGTAGCATATGCAATATTTGTATATTTCTTTAGGCTACTTTCCTAAAACAAAAATTGTATGTGATTTGATCACTAATCGTATCAGGGCATTGCATGCATAGGCCTATAGGCTTAGGTGTCCGCTGTGTGATATTAATATAAAATGTATATGTATATGTATGTATGTATGTATATGTTAAAATGTATATATAGCCTATATCAAGGAAGAGAAGCTAAGGCCTAGCCCCAGAGAGATAGAGAGAGAGATAGAGATATGCAGGTGCCATGGTACGACACCGACATGCATTTCTTTATGTCAGATGGCTACTGCTTCTGCTACACAGATACAGACGTACAGAAGGAGGGTAATTTGTAAATGTTCTATCCTTATATCTTGTATAAAGATAAGCACTATATTGTTAGATGATATTAGTAACTCTGGTAGGCCTGAAACGGTCTTCCTCACCTCAAGTCCAACTGTCAGATGGAGCGCCGGGGCTCAGTGCCTTCATATCACAGGCCTGCAGTAGCTAAAGCGTATTGATAGCCACACCATACCAAACCTTCACAAACGTTTCTAAACTTTATTAGGATAATATCAAATATAAGGCAAGCCATTGTTTATAGGGAAAATACGAGCAGAAAACACAGCATTACTGTTGTAACTTAATTTGGCCAAAGAAAATGGCTCATATGGATTATACAAAACACTTGCAAAATGGTTTAAACTTTCACAAAAGTTTTGAACAGGCTATATTTCAGCAATTACCAACACAGGCAAGTACCTACCCTACCAAACAAATGACAGAAATAAGCTAATGTTATTTATTTCACAACAGACCTACTTATAACCTAATAATATTAATAATAATGATACAACAGATGATTATGAATAAATTTAAGTTCCAAAATTGCATCTAACCTGAATAGGGAGGTTCACAGTAGCCTGTATTCTTCTCTCAGTCCACTACAATATTACAATTTATAGGCCAAGGCTCCTCTGTTGCTTAGTATTTATGGTATTGGAGAGGAGATGTAGCCTGTGCTTTCCTGAGTGACTGGGCCTGCCGGGATCATATGTGACCACATTATTATAGCTTGGGAGAATGATGATCTGCAACAGTATCAGAAGTAGAAATACAGCCAGACTGGCTTGCTACTGTGCCTTTCTAGACCTTACAAACTGACGAGTAGACCCACAACTAATCCAAATCGAGAGAAACATTCAAATCACAGGGCTTTTGCACAGTTATTCAAATGACATTTTCACTGCAGCCTAGAGTAGGCTAGAATGTTGTACTCACTGGAAAAACAATAATGAAACTATTCATTGCATTGTGGGGGTGTAGGCTAGTCTAGGTAGGATCCTTGTATTGTCCCTAAACAAGATCAATAAGGGCGATTTTTGAGCTGTGTGTCTCATGTCTTTACTGCTCCTATTTGTTCTTGTCGATACATATAAAAAATGTATGCTGCTGTGACTGTTTCTATGTGAGGTATGATTGCTAGGTAGCCTATTGCAGATCTGGACAAACGCTCCACCTACCACTATTGACACTATGAATGGTGGATAGAGGGCGGGATGGACTGGTAGACTGTGTGGCATAGTAAAAGATAGCACACTGAAAAGCGTAGTGCAGAAGGGAAGTACCAAAACACCTTGATAAGGGGAGGTGCATGCAAGCACATGAGGAAATGTTTCTATATGGAAGACATTATAAAGTAAAACCTGCAGAAGAATGAATGTAAACCAGGGGGAAAAACGCACTACCTTCCCCTGTGCCCAATAAAAAAACACACATAATTCCTCTCCTATTTTGGACCACCCTTCCCCCAAGTAAACTGCGATATGCCCCTTAGATAGGAAAATGGGAGGAATTTACTTTTGATGCAATACACACCCCACCACACCCCCAAACACAACTAACTAGCAAACAACTTAACATCAGAACATCTTAATGTCTGATCGTACATAGACAGTGGGTATCTGGGTTATATCAGGCGACTGAGCGCTGAGCAGCATTTTGCTTTGCCATTTATACTTTAGCCATGATGAGTTGGAGGGATACTGGTGGTAGAGCAGGGAAGGCTGTACCAGATTGGAGGTAACACGTTTAGGATGTGCTTTGTGTGTGTGTGACTGGCACTAGTATCCTCTGTGGCTGGAGAATAAAGGAGCTGTACGAGCATCTTTAAAGAAGACTCAGGAGAATATAAATAAAGGACTGAGCTTGAGGGGATGCTCTCCTCTCTCTCTCTCCCTCTTTCTCAGGCTCCACTGCACCAGTTGAAAAGAGAAAGAGGAGAAAATGAAATATATAAATCAGGACAAACAGAGAATTCTCTCATGGGAGGCGAGATACTACAAACACGAAGGGGGAGGGGATGGAGAAAGGAAGGAGGGAGGGATGGGAAAGGAAGGAGGGAGGGATGGGAAAGGAAGGAGGGAGGGATGGGAAAGGAAGGAGGGAGGGATGGAGAAAGGAAGGAGGGAGGGATGGAGAAAGGAAGGAGGGAGGGATGGAGAAAGGAAGGAGGGAGGGATGGGAAAGGAAGGAGGGAGGGATGGAGAAAGGAAGGAGGGAGGGATGGGAAAGGAAGGAGGGAGGGATGGGAAAGGAAGGAGGGAGGGATAGAGAAAGGAGGGAGGGATGGAGAAAGGAAGGAGGGAGGGATGGAGAAAGGAAGGAGGGATGGATGGGAAAGGAAGGAGGGAGGGATGGGAAAGGAAGGAGGGAGGGATGGAGAAAGGAAGGAGGGAGGGATGGGAAAGGAAGGAGGGAGGGATGGAGAAAGGAAGGAGGGAGGGATGGGAAAGGAAGGAGGGATGGATGGGAAAGGAAGGAGGGAGGGATGGAGAAAGGAGGGAGGGATGGGAAAGGAAGGAGGGAGGGATGGAGAGAAAGGAAGGAGGGAGGGATGGGAAAGGAAGGAGGGAGGGATGGAGAAAGGAAGGAGGGAGGGATGGAGAAAGGAAGGAGGGAGGGATGGAGAAAGGAAGGAGGGAGGGATGGGAAAGGAAGGAGGGATGGATGGAGAAAGGAAGGAGGGAGGGATGGAGAAAGAAAGGAGGGAGGGATGGGAAAGGAAGGAGGGAGGGATGGGAAAGGAAGGAGGGAGGGATGGAGAAAGGAGGGAGGGATGGAGAAAGGAAGGAGGGAGGGATGGAGAAAGGAAGGAGGGAGGGATGGAGAAAGGAAGGAGGGAGGGATGGAGAAAGGAAGGAGGGAGGGATGGGAAAGGAAGGAGGGAGGGATGGGAAAGGAAGGAGGGAGGGATGGGAAAGGAAGGAGGGATGGATGGGAAAGGAAGGAGGGAGGGATGGGAAAGGAAGGAGGGAGGGATGGAGAAAGGAGGGAGGGATGGAGAAAGGAAGGAGGGAGGGATGGAGAAAGGAAGGAGGGAGGGATGGAGAAGGGAAGGAGGGAGGGATGGGAAAGGAAGGAGGGAGGGATGGAGAAAGGAAGGAGGGATGGATGGGGAAGAGAGGGAAGGAGGGAGGGATGGGAAAGGAAGGAGGGAGGGATGGAGAAAGGAAGGAGGGAGGGATGGGAAAGGAAGGAGGGAGGGATGGAGAGAAAGGAAGGAGGGAGGGATGGGAAAGGAAGGAGGGATGGGAAAGGAAGGAGGGAGGGATGGAGAAAGGAGGGAGGGATGGGAAAGGAAGGAGGGAGGGATGGAGAAAGGAAGGAGGGAGGGATGGGAAAGGAAGGAGGGAGGGATGGAGAAAGGAAGGAGGGATGGAGGAGAGAGAAAGGAAGGAGGGAGGGATGGAGAAAGGAAGGAGGGAGGGATGGGAAAGGAAGGAGGGAGGGATGGAGAAAGGAAGGAGGGATGGAGAAAGGAAGGAGGGAGGGATGGAGAAAGGAAGGAGGGAGGGATGGGAAAGGAAGGAGGGAGGGATGGAAAAAGGAAGGAGGGATGGAGAAAGGAAGGAGGGATGGATGGGAAAGGAAGGAGGGAGGGATGGGAAAGGAAGGAGGGAGGGATGGAGAAAGGAAGGAGGGAGGGATGGAGAAAGGAACAGAGGGAGACAGAGGAGGAGCGAAGAAATGAGCACACCAGGTAGAGAGGAAATGGAAAAATACTGAAAAGAAAGGGGAAGAGAGAAAGAATGATATCAGGAAAAGAAGAGAGAAGGTGGTTTGAGACTACCGATGGTAGACAGAGAACTAGTAAAAGAGAAAGAGACATTAGTTGCACACAGTGTAGAGAGAGAAATGGGGCAAATCAGGCTGGGAGGCACATCACACTGGTCTACTTCTGGTAGAAGGAAGGAATGAGTGCTTCTACCAAAGTGTTTGTTTAATGTCGCGATGGCATTGTGGGAATGTTGTGACCGCGTCACCATGGCAAAAAGCAGACGAAGTAGGGGAGGAGAGACAAAACGGGCCGCCTCTTCACAGGAAGTGACTGTGAGGAAATGTCACAGTATAAATATTGTCCACCCTGGGCTACTTCCTACACTGTTCATATCCCACATCTATTTAAATCTGATCATGAATATTCATTAAATACACGTGTTATAAAATGTAGGGAAATAAAATGTCACCATAGCTGTGGGTCTGTATTCTGCATTCTGCATTCTGCATTCTGCATTCTGCATTCTGCATTCTGCATTCTCCATTCTGCATTCTGTATTCTGCATTCTGCATTCTCCATTCTGCATTCTGCATTCTCCATTCTGCATTCTCCTCTCTGCATTCTGCATTCTGCATTCTCCATTCTGCATTCTCCATTCTGCATTCTCCATTCTGCATTCTGCATTCTCCATTCTCCATTCTGCATTCTGCATTCTCCATTCTGCATTCTGCATTCTCCATTCTGCATTCTCCATTCTGCATTCTGCATTCTGCATTCTGCATTCTGCATTCTCCATTCTGCATTCTGCATTCTCCATTCTGCATTCTGCATTCAACAAGTATATGGAAATCCCAAGATGTTCAAATGAAGACTTGTCACTTGCGCACACACACACACACACACACACAAACACACACACACACACACACACACACACACACACACACACACACACACACACACACACACACACACACACACACACACACATACAGTACATCACCTTTTAGTCTCCTGCACAGAAAGCATCATATTATCAAACAACATATACATTTAGTCATGCAGCATCAGCGTCATGAATGAAGCTGTCATGTCTAAGTCACCGGCGCTGTTTTTCCCAAATGGCACCCAATTTCCTATGTAGTGCCCTACTTTTGATGAGCCCTGGTCAAAACTAGTACACTACGTAAGGAATATTGTGCCATTTAAAACAAAGTAAAAGCCTCGTCTGAGTGGTACTCACACATCTACATGGGCTAGCTGTTAGTGCCTCTTAGGCTACACCCAGCTTTCACATTTGATTCCTTGGAAGTGGGAAACGTACGTTTTTGGTTTCCCATTGGCTGTGGGAACGTAGCTTTACGTTTCGTGACCGGTAAAACTGAAAGTTTTTTGAACATTCAGAAATGAACATTTTGCTTGTTCTGGGAACATTTATTTTTAGGTTGCAGGGAGGTTCTGTGAACGTTTTACTCTGGTTCCCTGAAAGTAGTTTTATTAACGCTCCGAGAATGGAAAGTATAGATTATTTGGAGGTTTTTTAAATACTTCCTTAAAACTTTCACTGAATGTTTCAATAAGACTTTTAATAAAACTGCTAGTTTAGTTTGGGTTTACTGTTTAGAACTCTAAACACATTCAGGACAAATGGAAATGCATTTCCTTAGGCATTAATCACACAAACACATGTATTTTTTATTATGACATGGCATCAGTGAGATTCAAACCTATAATCTTCTGTTCTCTATCCATGGATTTAGTCCACTGCGCCACCAGGATGGAGCTAGCATGCCATGTTTTTTTACTCATATATAGCTGTTCATTTTAGTATATTTAAACAGACCCCATTTCAAAGGAAACAAGCGCTCATTAAGATCAGGTGTAGACAATTTTTGGGGGATGCCAACACAGGTGAACACACTTAACAATATTGTTGATGCTGAAAACGGAATGTTTGTTATTAAAAAACATTCTTGGAACATTCTCTGAATGTTACTAACGTTTACTTGTGGTTTTTATGGAATGATTTCTTAACATTTTTGGACATTACATAGAGCCATGAGGAAACCTGAAGGAAACATTATGCTGAAGTACGCTGGATCTTAACCTTCTCGGAGCTATCTGAGAACATTCCCAATGTTAACTAGTTGGAGAACATTCCTAGAAAATTGTAAACATTTTAATGAAATATAACATGTTTGAACTTTTAAGAAATGTTCTGTTAAAGTAATGAAATACCAAAATAATAAAGTTTTTTGCCTAGTTCCTTAAATGTGCTGAGAATGTTCCAAAGCCAGGCAACTATTCTACATCATTCCCAGAAAGTTTTGGCAAGATTGTATGCAAAATAAAATAAAAACACGCTCTCACCAAGCTGTAAGAATCATATGGTTCTCAGAACGTTATGTGCTAGCTGGGTAGCGTGTCGGAGCCGCTCAAGTGGAGTCTTTCTACATACTCCCACCATTATCTCTCAATCACAGGAAGTTGCCACACGCATATACATGAACGTGCACACACACACTCACACTTTACCCTCTCCCAAGCTGATGTTTTATGGATGATAAGTGGTTGAATCCTCCCTGGACAGTTTAGCACTTTAATATACGCCTGTTGAGGAGTGCTCTGAATTCCATTCATGCTTCTCGGTGTTCCCTTATAGGTTCCCTAGAAATTTGAGATGGGAGATGGGATTATTATTATTTTTTACGTTACTGGGAGACATTTTTCTTCTTCTTATGTCTGTGGTATATTGGCCATATACCACCATCCCCCGAGGTGCCGTATTGCTTTGAACGGTACACTACCGTTCAAAAGTGTGGGGTCACTTAGAAAAGTCCTTGTTTTTGAAAGAAAAGCACATTTTTTGTCCATTAGAATAACATCATATTGATCAGAAATACAGTGTAGACATTGTTAATGTTGTAAATGACTATTGTAGCTGGAAACGGCTGATTTTTTTATGGAATATCTACATAGGCGTACAGAGGCCCATTATCAGCAACCATCACTCCTGTGTTCCAATGGCACATTGTGTTAGCTAATCCAAGTTTATCATTTTAAAAGGCAAATTGATCATTAGAAAACCCTTTTGCAATTATGTTAGCACAGCTGAAAACTGTTGTTCTGATTAAAGAAGCAATAAAACTGGCCTTCTTTAGACTAGTTGAGTATCTGGTTGAACTATGGTCATGACCAGAATGTATTTTTTCTCAGAAAAGGTCTGTGGGGTGTAAACTGCTTTTTTGTGTAAAACACTTTTCATGGTGTAGTTTTTTGTGATTGTGCTTTAGCGGCTGAAGCACGTCTGCCTCTGATGATGATGATGTGGAGATTGAGTTACGGTCATGACTGTATTTTAAGTTTATGGTACTAGCATTTTTTTATTATGCCTTCTCATGATAATTCTCTGTGATTGTTGTGTGGAATACTGAACAGTGTCTGCCTCTCGAGATGCTGAGGTTAAGTTACAGTCATGACCCTATTTTAACCATCTGTCATAGCTCGTCCCATAAGGCAGGCCTGAGTGACTTGTCTAGCTAGCATTGGCTGACAGCTGAATGCACTGTCAGCTCACAGCGTGCACTTAGGTTATTGTGTACTTGTCTGTATGTTCTCAGGTTTGAATGACTTGTGTTTTTATCATGTCCTTGTTTCCTCCTTGTATAGATTTGAGGACCTACCTGGGTCCTCTCTTCTCATGCCAAGTAGGTAGAAGTTGCCACCTAATCACTGACACAGGGTCAGATTTATTTTCATTCAGATAATGGTTGAGGTTAGGATTGAAGGTGGGAAAATCTAGTAATCTGATCCTAGATCTTCGAACTCAAGCATCTTCAAATGGTTCGACATTAAGAACTGCCAATCTCTGCACACACACACACACACACACACGCACATGCACGCACGCACACACACACACAGACAAACAGACAGACACACACACACACACACACACACACACACACACACACATACTCTTTCACTCACTCCAACACACCACACCAGGACTCATGGGATCTCACACTGTTATGGTCAGTCTCTTTCAAAAATATAACAATCTTCTCTCGACTTCCTCCCTTCCCCTCCACCCTATTCCCTCCCTCTCTCTGTCAGTGGCGGTCATTGTGCTGTTGTCCAGTGGGATTCTATCTCTGCCACCACAGACAAAATGAGGACCAGTCAGTGTGTGTGCATTTCGTCACACACAGATTGTCTTAATTTGATCACTCTGTTATTGATGAGAATGTTCCTGTGCAGCAGGAAATGCAAACTTGTAGTGTATTCAAGGTGTAAAAACTATTCTAAAATGTCCGACTTGGTTTGCCATAATGTACAGTATTTGCATTTAACAGACGCTCTTATCCAGAACAACTAGGGCTTGCTCAAGGGCACATCAACAGATTTTTCACCTAGTCGGCTGTGGGTTTCAAACCAGTGACCTTTCGGTTACTGGCCCAACACTCTTAACCGCTAGGCTACTGTCCACCCTACACACTTTTTCCATTAAATACAATCCACATAACAATTCACATTTCCTATTGCTAAAGGATTATTTTCCTGCTGTAGCGAACTGGCTCAAAATAAGATCCTACACATGTGTGCACTCTCTCTGTCTTTCTCTCTGTCTCTCTCTTTGTCTCTCTTTCACACACAAACATACACACCATCCTAGACCATGTAGCTGAACTCTCCGGGAGGTAGGGCTGCAGTCCATGCAAGAGCAGCAAGGTATTAGATCAGCTTTAATTGAACGAGGTCAGAATGAGGCTGCATTCTACTGCATTCTATACAGCAGAGCTGCCCAACCCTCATCCTAGAGACCTACCGTTCTGAGGGTTTTCAGCCCAACCCTCATCCTAGAGACCTACCGTTCTGAGGGTTTTCAGCCCAACCCTAATTTAACACACCTGATTTCTACTAATTAGCTGCTCAACAAGACCTCAACTAGCTGAATCAGAACTGATAAATTAGGGTTGGGCTGAAAACCCTCAGGACGGTAGGTCTCTAGGATGAGGGTTGGGCTGAAAACCCTCAGGACGGTAGATCTCCAGGATGAGGGTTGGGCTGAAAACCCTCAGGACGGTAGATCTCCAGGATGAGGGTTGGACTGAAAACCCTCAGGACGGTAGGTCTCTAGGATGAGGGTTGGGCTGAAAACCCTCAGGACGGTAGGTCTCTAGGATGAGGGTTGGGCTGAAAACCCTCAGGACGGTAGTTCTCTAGGATGAGGGTTGGGCTGAAAACCCTCAGGACGGTAGGTCTCCAGGATGAGGGTTGGACTGAAAACCCTCAGGACGGTAGGTCTCCAGGATGAGGGTTGGGCTGAAAACCCTCAGGACGGTAGGTCTCTAGGATGAGGGTTGGGCTGAAAACCCTCAAGACGGTAGGTCTCTAGGATGAGGGTTGGACTGAAAACCCTCAGGACGGTAGGTCTCCAGGATGAGGGTTGGGCTGAAAACCCTCAGGACGGTAGATCTCCAGGATAAGGGTTGGACTGAAAACCCTCAGGACGGTAGGTCTCCAGGATGAGGGTTGGACTGAAAACCCTCAGGACGGTAGGTCTCCAGGATGAGGGTTGGGCTGAAAACCCTCAGGACGGTAGGTCTCTAGGATGAGGGTTGGGCTGAACCCTCAGGACGGTAGGTCTCTAGGATGAGGGTTGGGCTGAAAACCCTCAGGACGGTAGGTCTCTAGAATGAGGGTTGGGCTGAAAACCCTCAGGACGGTAGGTCTCTAGGATGAGGGTTGGACTGAAAACCCTCAGGACGGTAGGTCTCTAGGATGAGGGTTGGGCTGAAAACCCTCAGAACGGTAGGTTTCTAGGATGAGGGTTGGGCTGAAAACCCTCAGGACGGTAGATCTCTAGGAGGAGGGTTGGACAGCCCTGCTATACAACCTTCTGATGCATTCTACTGCATTCTATACAGCCTTCTGATGAATTCTACTGCATTCTATACAGCCTTCTGATGAATTCTACTGCATTCTATACAGCCTTCTGATGCATTCTACTGCATTCGATACAGCCTTCTGATGAATTCTACTGCATTCTATACAGCCTTCTGATGAAAATCTACTGCATTCTATACAGCCTTCTGATGAATTCTACTGCATTCCATACAGCCTTCTGATGAATTATAATGCATTCTATACAGCCTTCTGATGAATTCTACTGCATTCTATATAGCCTTTTGATGCATTCTACTGCATTCTATACAACCATCTGATGCGTTCTACTGCATTATATACAGCCTTCGGATGCATTCTATACAGCCATCTGATGCATTCTTCTGCATTCTATACAGCCTTCTGATGCATTCCATACAGCTATCTGATGCATTCTACTGCATTCTTTACAGCCTTATGATGCATTCTACTGCATTCTATACAGCCTTCTCCTGCATTCTATACAGCCTTCTGATACGTTATACTGCATTCTATACAGCCTTCTGATGCATTCTACTGAATCTCTCTCCCTGTCTGTATCTCTCTCTCTCTCTCTCTCTCTCTTGCGCTCTCTCTCTCTCTCTCACTCTCGCGCTCTCGCGTGCGCTCTCCTTCTGTCTCTGTGTGGTGGACAGTAATAATTGATATGTGAATATACATTATATATATGAGATACTGTATTATAAATACAGTTCCTCACATGCAGCTTGTAATAAGACTAAGCAATTCGCCTATTAAAATGTTTATTTGACTTCATAAATATAGTGTAATTAGCAATATGCAAGAGACTACAGTTGAACCATGTGGAATCAAGTTTTATGAGTTTAGCTGATAATCAATGAATGGTCATGAGAAGTGAATATTGTGACATCAGGTCACACATCTTGCTGCTGTGATGGCATACTCTGGTATTTCACCCAATAGATATGGGAGTTTATCAAAATTGGGTTTGTTTTCGCATTCTTTGTGGATCTGTGTAATATGAGGTAAATATGTGCCTCTAATATTGTTATACATTTGGCAAGAGGTTAGGAAGTGCAGCTCAGTTTCACCTCATTTTATGGGCAGTGTGCACATAGCCTGTCTTCCCTTGAGAGCCAGGTCTGCCTACGGCGGCCTTTCGCAATAGCAAGGCTATGCTCATTGAGTCTGTACAAAGTCAAAGCTTTCCTTAATTTTAGGTCAGTCACAGTGGTCAGGTATTCTGCCACTGAGTACTCTTTGTTTAGGGCCAAATAGCATTCTGGTTTGCTCTGTTTTTTTGTTAATTATTTCTGTGTCAAGTAATTATCTTTTGCTTTCTCATGATTTGGTTGGGTCTAATTGTGTTGCTGTCCTGGGGCTCTGTGGGGTCTGTTTGCGTTTGTGAACAGAACCCCAGGACCAGCTTGCTTAGGGGACTCTTCTCCAGGTTCATCTCTCTGTAGTTGATGGCTTTGTTATGGAAGGTTTGGGAATCGTTTCCTTTTAGGTGGTTGTAGAATTTAACGTCTCTTTTCTGTATTTTGATAATGAGAGGGTATTGGCCTAATTCTGCTAACCCTAACCCTAACCCTAACCCTAACCCATGCATTATTTAGTATTTTGTACATGGAGGATATTTTTGCAGAACTCTGCCTGCTGAGTCTTAATTTGGTCCCATTTTGTTGGTTAACAGACCCCAGACTAAAGGGCAATGGGTTCTATAACTGATTCAAGTATTCTTAGCCAGATCCTAATTGGTATGTTGAATGTTATGTTCCTTTTGAGGGCATAGAAGGCCCTTCTTGCCTTGTCTCTCAGATCGTTCACAGCTTAGTGAAAGTTACCTGGCGGCGCTGATGTTTAGGCCCAGGTATGTATCGTTTTTTGTGTGCTCTAGGGCAACAGTGTCTAGATGGAATTGTGTTTGTGGTCCTGGCAACTGGACCTTTTTTGGTGTATTGCCTGTTTACAGATGTAGAATCTTAATTTGATGCAAACTTGTAGTTTATTCAAGGTTTAAAAAAGGCTTCTAAAGGCTTGTAATTTCCACTTTAAAGGTCAGATTTAATTTGCCCCAAAAATGTATCAACCCCTACAAAAATTTCCATTAACCATAATCTGCACAATAATACATTTCCTGTCGCGGAAGAGATTATTTTCCTGCAGTGAGAAACTGGTCAAATTACGATCCTGTATGGGTTATGTGAGACAACCATCAGATACAGTGCCTTTGGAATGTGTTCACACCACGTGACTTTTTCAACATTTTGTTACGTTACAGCCTTATTCTAAAATAGATTTGTTTTAAATCCTCAATCTACACACCGAATAAGGACAGGTTTTTTTGCAAATGTATTTAAAAATAATAATAATAAACCTTATTTACGTAAGTATTCAGACCCTTTGCTATGCGACTCGAAATTGAGCTCAGGTTCATCCTGTTTCCATTGATCATCCTTGAGATGTTTCTACAACTGGATTGGAGTCCACCTGTGGTAAATTCAATTGATTGGACATGATTTGGAAAGGCACAAACCTGTCTATATAAGGTCCCACAGTTGACAGTGCAAAAACCAAGTGAAGGCATTGTCCGTAGAGATCCAAGAAAGGATTGTGTCGAGGAACAGATCTGGGAAGGGTACCAAAAAATGCATTGAAGGTCCCTAAGAACACAGTGGCCTCCATCATTCTTAAATGGAAGACGTTTGGAACCACCAAGACTCTTCCTAGAGCTGACCGCCCGGCCAAACTGGGCCATCGGGGGAGAAGGGCCTTGGTTAGGGAGATGACCAAGAACCCGATGGACACTCTGACAGAGCTGCAGAGTTACTCTGTGTAGATGGGAAAACCTTCCAGAAGGACAACCATCTCTGCAGCACTCCACCAATCAGGCCTTTATGGTAGAGTGGCCAGACGGAAGCCACTCCTCATTAAAAGGCACATGACAGCCCGCTTGCCGTTTGCCAAAAAGCACCTAAAGCCTCTCAGACGATGAGACACAAGGTTCTCTGGTCTGAAACCAAGTTGAACTCTTCGGCCTGAATGCCAAGTATCACGTTTGGAAGAAACCTGGCACCATCCCTACAGTGAAGTATGGCGGTGGCAGCATCATGGCGGTGGCAGCATCATGCTGTGGGGATGTTTTTCAGTGACAGGGACTTTGAGACGAGTCCCTCTCACAAGCACACCCTCCTCACCCCCCAACCCAACCCACCACGCCCATGCACGCACAGACACTCCACACTCTCTCTCACATGGGCCGATTGATTATGTGAGGTGCTGTGGCTGATGACCTGTTTGTGCAGTGGACTGGAAGGCTGGCGGATGCTGTTTCAGGGTCACGGCTGGTGAGGGACTGTACAAAATGGACCTGTCAAACTGGACAGTCTGAGCCCTGCATGTCAGTCAGCAAGAACATGTATGACACTGCAGAGTAGACATATAGCTACAGACTTATAACTGTAGAGTAGACATATAGCTACAGACTTATAACTGTAGAGTAGACATATAGCTACAGACTTAAAACTGTAGAGTAGACATATAGCTACAGACCTACAACTGTAGAGTAGACATGTAGCTACAGAACTATAACTGTAGAGTAGACATATAGCTACAGACTTACAACTGTAGCGTAGACATAATGCCACAGACTTATAACTGTAGAGTAGACATGTAGCTACAGACTTATAACTGTAGTGTAGACATATAGCTACTGACTTATATCTGTATATTAGACATATAGCTACTGACTTACAACTGTAGAGTAGATATATAGCTACAGACGTATAACTGTAGATTAGACATATAGCTAAAGACTTATAACTGTAGAGTAGACATATAGCTACAGACTTACAACTGTAGAGTAGACATATAGCTACAGACTTATAACTGTAGAGCAGACATTTAGCTACAGACTTACAACTGTAGATTAGACATATAGCTACAGACTTACAACTGTAGATTAGACATATAGCTACAGACTTACAACTGTAGATTAGACATTTAGCTACAGACTTACAACTGTAGATTAGACATATAGCTACAGACTTACAACTGTAGAGTATACATAGAGCTCAGACTTATATCTGTAGCTTAGATATATAGCTACAGACTTACATTTGTAGCGTAGACATATAACTACAGACTTATACCTGTAGAGTAGACATATATCTACAGACTTATAACTGTAGCGTAGACATATAGCTACAGACTTACACCTGTATAGTAGACATATAGCTACAGACTTATAACTGTAGCGTAGTCATATTGTCACAGACTTACAACTGTAGAGTAGACATTTATTTACAGACTTATATCTGTAGCGTAGATATATAGCTACAGACTTACATCTGTAGCGTAGACATATATCTACAGACTTATAACTGTAGCGTAGACATATAGCTACAGACTTACACCTGTATAGTAGACATATAGCTACAGACTTATAACTGTAGCGTAGTCATATTGTCACAGACTTACAACTGTAGAGTAGACATTTATTTACAGACTTATATCTGTAGCGTAGATATATAGCTACAGACTTACATCTGTAGCGTAGACATATAGCTACAGACTTATAACTGTAGAGTAGACATATAGCTACAGACTTATAACTATAGCGTAGTCATATTGTTACACAATTACAACTGTAGCGTAGACATATAGCTACAGACTTACGACTGTAGTGTAGACATATAGCTACAGACTTATAACTGTAGAGTAGACATATAGCTACAGACTTATAACTGTAGCGTAGACATATAGCTACAGACTTACACCTGTAGAGTAGACATATAGCTACAGACTTATAACTGTAGCGTAGTCATATTGTTACACAATTACAACTGTAGCGTAGACATATAGCTACAGACTTACGACTGTAGTGTAGACATATAGCTACAGACGTATAACTGTAGAGTAGACATATAGCTACAGACGTATAACTGTAGAGTAGACATATAGCTACAGACTCATAACTGTAGAGTAGACATATAGCTACAGACTTACAACTGTAGCGTAGACATATAGCTACAGACCTACAACTGTAGAGTAGACATATAGCTACAGACTTATAACTGTAGCGTAGACATATAGCTACAGACTTATAACTGTAGAGTAGACATATAGCTACAGACTTATAACTGTAGAGTAGACATATAGCTACAGAGTTATAACTGTAGAGTAGACATATAGCTACAGACTTATAACTGTAGAGTAGACATATAGCTACAGACTTATAACTGTAGCGTAGACATATAGCTACAGACTTATAACTGTAGAGTAGACATATAGCTACAGACTTACAACTGTAGTGTAGACATATAGCTACAGACTTATAACTGTAGAGTAGACATATAGCTACAGACTCATAACTGTAGAGTAGACATATAGCTACTGACTTATATCTGTATATTAGACATATAGCTACTGACTTACAACTGTAGAGTAGATATATAGCTACAGACGTATAACTGTAGATTAGACATATAGCTAAAGACTTATAACTGTAGAGTAGACATATAGCTACAGACTTATAACTGTAGCGTAGACATATAGCTACAGACTTATACCTGTAGAGTAGACATATAGCTACAGACTTACACCTGTATAGTAGACATATAGCTACAGTCTTATATCTGTAGCGTAGATATATAGCTACAGACTTACATCTGTAGCGTAGACATATAGCTACAGACTCATAACTGTAGAGCAGACATTTAGCTACAGACTTACAACTGTAGATTAGACATTTAGCTACAGACTTACAACTGTAGAGTAGACATATAGCTACAGACTTACACCTGTAGACTTGATATATAGCTACTGACTATAACTGTAGAGTATACATATAGCCACATACTTATAACTGTAGATTAGACATATAGCTACAGACTTCTAACTGTAGAGTAGACATATAGCTTCAGACCTATAACTGTAGAGTAGACATATAGCTACAGTCTTATAACTGTAGAGTAAACATATAGCTACAGACTTATAACTGTAGAGTAGACATATAGCTACAGACGTATAACTGTAGAGTAAACATATAGCTACACACTTACAACTGTAGAGTAGACATATAGCTACAGACGTATAACTGTAGAGTAAACATATAGCTACACACTTACAACTGTAGAGTAGACATATAGTTTCCGACTTATGAGTGGCGGACCTCATGAGAGCCAGTTTCATCATTGCGCTTGATGGTTTTTCTTCAAAGATTCTTGAAATGTTCCTGATTGACTGACCTTCATGTCTTAAAGTAATGATGGACTGTCATTTCTCTTTGCTTATTTGATCAGTTTTAGCCGTAATATTGACTTGGTATTTTCCCAAATAGGGCTATCTTCTGTATACCAACCCTACCTTGTCACAACACAACTGTTTGGCTTAAACACATTAAGAAGGAAATTCCACAAGTTATCTTTTAACAAGGCACACATGTTAGTTGGAATGCATTCCAGATGACTACCTCATGAAGCTGGTTGAGAGAATGCCAAAGGTGTGCAAAGCTCTAAAACTTTTGACTGATACTGTGTAATGGTGTGTGGAGTGTAGTGCCTCCACTGTATACTCTCCCAGGGGTGTTTGTGTGTGTGTGCTCGCTAGTGTGTGTTATTGTTAGTGTTTCTCTCTAAGGTGAAGTTGATTGCTGTAAACACCCACCTCTGCTTTGTTACACTTTCCCTCCGTCTCGCCCCTCTCCCCCCTTCCTTTTTCTTTCTCCAGAGCTTGTCTGGGCTGTGTAGTCAATTCACTCTCTGTCCTTTTCTCCAGGCAGACACATGGAGAGAAACAGCACTAGAGATAGAGAACAAAAAGGGGGGAGAACAAAAAGCAGATTGAGCCTTACCTGTTCATTGTGTTCCACGCAGTATTCTCCTTCTAGTGTCGTCTTGTATGTGTGTTCTGTGTGTTTGTGTGCTTTCTAACTCTGGGTGTGTATGTTTCACACTGGCTTCCTTTCATTGAATTCATTGCAGCCCAGTCTACTTAAAAACCAATGGCCACAGGGACAGACAGCTCTGTTTCTACTGTATCCAATGGTACCATATCACTCACAGGAATACAGAGAGATCAATCTCCACCTAAAGGCATATCCCTCACAGGAATACAGAGAGATCTATCTCCACCTAAAGGAATATCACTCACAGGAATACAGAGATCTATCTCCACCTAAAGGCATATCACTCACAGGAATACAGAGAGATCTATCTCCACCTAAAGGCAAATCACTCACAGGCATATCACTCACAGGAATACAGAGAGATCGATCTCCCCCTAAAGGCATATCCCTCACAGGAATACAGAGAAGTATATCTCCACCTAAAGGCATATCACTCACAGGAATACAGAGATCTATCTCCACCTAAAGGCATATCCCTCACAGGAATACAGAGAGATCTATCTCCACCTAAAGGTATATAACTCACAGGAATACAGAGAGGTCTATCTCCACCTAAAGGCATATCCCTCACAGGAATGCAGAGAGATCGATCTCCACCTAAAGGCATATCCCTCACAGGAATACAGAGAGAGATCTATCTCCACCTAAAGGAATATCCCTCACAGGAATACAGAGAGATCTATCTCCACCTAAAGGCATATCACTCACAGGAATACAGAGATCTATCTCCACCTAAAGGCATATCCCTCACAGGAATACAGAGAGATCTATCTCCACCTAAAGGTATATAACTCACAGGAATACAGAGAGATCTATCTCCACCTAAAGGCATATCCCTCACAGGAATACAGAGATCTATCTCCACCTAAAGGCATATCACTCACAGGAATACAGAGAGATCTATCTCCACCTAAAGGCATATCACTCACAGGAATACAGAGAGATCGATCTCCCCCTAAAGGCATATCCCTCACAGGAATACAGAGAAGTATATCTCCACCTAAAGGCATATCACTCACAGGAATACAGAGATCTATCTCCACCTAAAGGCATATCCCTCACAGGAATACAGAGAGATCTATCTCCACCTAAAGGTATATAACTCACAGGAATACAGAGAGGTCTATCTCCACCTAAAGGCATATCCCTCACAGGAATGCAGAGAGATCGATCTCCACCTAAAGGCATATCCCTCACAGGAATACAGAGAGAGATCTATCTCCACCTAAAGGAATATCCCTCACAGGAATACAGAGAGATCTATCTCCACCTAAAGGCATATCACTCACAGGAATACAGAGATCTATCTCCACCTAAAGGCATATCCCTCACAGGAATACAGAGAGATCTATCTCCACCTAAAGGTATATAACTCACAGGAATACAGAGAGATCTATCTCCACCTAAAGGCATATCCCTCACAGGAATGCAGAGAGATCGATCTCCACCTAAAGGCATATCCCTCACAGGAATACAGAGAGAGATCTATCTCCACCTAAAGGAATATCCCTCACAGGAATACAGAGAGATCTATCTCCACCTAAAGGTATATAACTCACAGGAATACAGAGAGATCTATCTCCACCTAAAGGCATATCACTCACAGGAATACAGAGAGATCTATCTCCACCTAAAGGCAAATCACTCACAGGCATATCACTCACAGGAATACAGAGAGATTGATCTCCCCCTAAAGGCATATCCCTCACAGGAATACAGAGAAGTATATCTCCACCTAAAGGCATATCACTCACAGGAATACAGAGATCTATCTCCACCTAAAGGCATATCCCTCACAGGAATACAGAGAGATCTATCTCCACCTAAAGGTATATAACTCACAGGAATACAGAGAGATCTATCTCCACCTAAAGGCATATCACTCACAGGAATACAGAGATCTATCTCCACCTAAAGGCATATCCCTCACAGGAATACAGAGAGATCTATCTCCACCTAAAGGTATATAACTCACAGGAATACAGAGAGATCTATCTCCACCTAAAGGCATATCCCTCACAGGAATGCAGAGAGATCGATCTCCACCTAAAGGCATATCCCTCACAGGAATACAGAGAGAGATCTATCTCCACCTAAAGGAATATCCCTCACAGGAATACAGAGAGATCTATCTCCACCTAAAGGTATATAACTCACAGGAATACAGAGAGATCTATCTCCACCTAAAGGCATATCACTCACAGGAATACAGAGAGATCTATCTCCACCTAAAGGCAAATCACTCACAGGCATATCACTCACAGGAATACAGAGAGATTGATCTCCCCCTAAAGGCATATCCCTCACAGGAATACAGAGAAGTATATCTCCACCTAAAGGCATATCACTCACAGGAATACAGAGATCTATCTCCACCTAAAGGCATATCCCTCACAGGAATACAGAGAGATCTATCTCCACCTAAAGGTATATAACTCACAGGAATACAGAGAGGTCTATCTCCACCTAAAGGCATATCCCTCACAGGAATGCAGAGAGATCGATCTCCACCTAAAGGCATATCCCTCACAGGAATACAGAGAGAGATCTATCTCCACCTAAAGGAATATCCCTCACAGGAATACAGAGAGATCTATCTCCACCTAAAGGCATATCACTCACAGGAATACAGAGATCTATCTCCACCTAAAGGCATATCCCTCACAGGAATACAGAGAGATCTATCTCCACCTAAAGGTATATAACTCACAGGAATACAGAGATCTATCTCCACCTAAAGGCATATCCCTCACAGGAATACAGAGATCTATCTCCACCTAAAGGCATATCACTCACAGGAATACAGAGAGATCTATCTCCACCTAAAGGCATATCACTCACAGGAATACAGAGAGATCGATCTCCCCCTAAAGGCATATCCCTCACAGGAATACAGAGAAGTATATCTCCACCTAAAGGCATATCACTCACAGGAATACAGAGATCTATCTCCACCTAAAGGCATATCCCTCACAGGAATACAGAGAGATCTATCTCCACCTAAAGGTATATAACTCACAGGAATACAGAGAGGTCTATCTCCACCTAAAGGCATATCCCTCACAGGAATGCAGAGAGATCGATCTCCACCTAAAGGCATATCCCTCACAGGAATACAGAGAGAGATCTATCTCCACCTAAAGGAATATCCCTCACAGGAATACAGAGAGATCTATCTCCACCTAAAGGCATATCACTCACAGGAATACAGAGATCTATCTCCACCTAAAGGCATATCCCTCACAGGAATACAGAGAGATCTATCTCCACCTAAAGGTATATAACTCACAGGAATACAGAGAGATCTATCTCCACCTAAAGGCATATCCCTCACAGGAATGCAGAGAGATCGATCTCCACCTAAAGGCATATCCCTCACAGGAATACAGAGAGAGATCTATCTCCACCTAAAGGAATATCCCTCACAGGAATACAGAGAGATCTATCTCCGCCTAAAGGCATATCCCTCACAGGAATACAGAGACATTTATCTCCACCTAAAGGCATATCCCTCACAGGAATACAGAGAGGTCTGTCTCCACCTAAAGGCATATCACTCACAGGAATACAGAGATCTATCTCCACCTAAAGGCATATCCCTCACAGGAATACAGAGAGATCGATCTCCACCTAAAGGTATATAACTCACAGGAATACAGAGAGATCTATCTCCACTTAAAGGCATATCACTCACAGGAATACATAGAGATCTATCTCCACCTAAAGGCATATCCCTCACAGGAATACAGAGATCTATCTCCACCTAAAGGCATATCACTCACAGGAATACAGAGAGATCTATCTCCACCTAAAGGCATATCACTCACAGGAATACAGAGATCTATCTCCACCTAAAGGCATATCACTCACAGGAATACAGAGATCTATCTCCACCTAAAGGCATATCACTCACAGGAATACAGAGAGATCTATCTCCACCTAAAGGCATATCACTCACAGGAATACAGAGATCTATCTCCACCTAAAGGCATATCACTCACAGGAATACATAGAGATCTATCTCCACCTAAAGGCATATCACTCACAGGAATACAGAGATCTATCTCCACCTAAAGGCATATCACTCACAGGAATACAGAGATCTATCTCCACCTAAAGGCATATCACTCACAGGAATACAGAGAGATCGATCTCCACCTAAAGGCATATCACTCACAGGAATACAGAGAGATCGATCTCCACCTAAAGGCATATCCCTCACAGGAATACAGAGATCTATCTCCACCTAAAGGCATATCACTCACAGGAATACAGAGAGATCGATCTCCACCTAAAGGCATATCACTCACAGGAATACAGAGAGATCGATCTCCACCTAAAGGCATATCACTCACAGGAATACAGAGATCTATCTCCACCTAAAGGCATATCACTCACAGGAATACAGAGATCTATCTCCACCTAAAGGCATATCACTCACAGGAATACAGAGATCTATCTCCACCTAAAGGCATATCACTCACAGGAATACAGAGAGATCTATCTCCACCTAAAGGCATATCACTCACAGGAATACAGAGATCTATCTCCACCTAAAGGCATATCACTCACAGGAATACATAGAGATCTATCTCCACCTAAAGGCATATCACTCACAGGAATACAGAGATCTATCTCCACCTAAAGGCATATCACTCACAGGAATACAGAGATCTATCTCCACCTAAAGGCATATCACTCACAGGAATACAGAGAGATCGATCTCCACCTAAAGGCATATCACTCACAGGAATACAGAGAGATCGATCTCCACCTAAAGGCATATCCCTCACAGGAATACAGAGATCGATCTCCACCTAAAGGCATATCACTCACAGGAATACAGAGAGATCGATCTCCACCTAAAGGCATATCACTCACAGGAATACAGAGAGATCGATCTCCACCTAAAGGCATATCACTCACAGGAATACAGAGATCTATCTCCACCTAAAGGCATATCACTCACAGGAATACAGAGATCTATCTCCACCTAAAGGCATATCACTCACAGGAATACAGAGATCTATCTCCACCTAAAGGCATATCACTCACAGGAATACAGAGATCTATCTCCACCTAAAGGCATATCACTCACAGGAATACAGAGATCTATCTCCACCTAAAGGAATATCCCTCACAGGAATACAGAGAGATCGATCTCCACCTAAAGGCATATCACTCACAGGAATACAGAGATCTATCTCCACCTAAAGGCATATCACTCACAGGAATACAGAGATCGATCTCCACCTAAAGGCATATCACTCACAGGAATACAGAGAGATCGATCTCCACCTAAAGGCATATCACTCACAGGAATACAGAGATCTATCTCCACCTAAAGGCATATCACTCACAGGAATACAGAGATCTATCTCCACCTAAAGGCATATCACTCACAGGAATACAGAGATCTATCTCCACCTAAAGGCATATCACTCACAGGAATACAGAGATCTATCTCCACCTAAAGGCATATCACTCACAGGAATACAGAGATCTATCTCCACCTAAAGGAATATCCCTCACAGGAATACAGAGAGATCTATCTCCACCTAAAGGCATATCACTCATCTCGCTCCATAGCCAATGTGGGTTGCGTCCCAATTTGGCACCCTATTCCCTTTGTAGCGCTACGTTTGAATAGGGTGCTATTTGGGACGCATACGTGGAGTTCTGCTATAATGATACGATAGTGGCTGTGTGTGTGTGTGTGTTGTGTGAGATGTTGTTGATATTTTAGCTCGTCTGTTTTTATTGGAAATAACAGCAGGCTGCTCGTTAGTGGTTCTGTTCATCTCCGGGGGAGAGAGAGAGGGAGAGAAAGAGAGAGAGAGAGAGAGAGAGAGAGAGAGAGAGAGAGGGTGGGGGAAAGAGAAAGATGGAGAGGGATAAACAGAGAGAAAGAGGGAGAGAGACAGGACAACTGGACAGTCTGAGTCCTGTGTTAGTCAGCAACAACATGTATGTCACTGCAGCTTAGACATAACTACAGACATTTAACTGTAGAGAGGGGTGAAAGACAGAAAGAGGGGGAGCGAGAGAGAGCAGGGGACAGAGAGAATGAAAGGATAGACAGAGAGACAGCATGATGAATGATATACAGTATTTATGTTTGCTAAGTGCTAACCTCTGCTTGTAAGGCAAGGCGAGACCCAAATGCAGACACAGGAGGCAGATGGTAGAGCTCCGATATTTATTATAACAAACAGAGACTGGGAAAGATAGGATCAAGGAAATCCGCTGGTTGACTTGGCAAACAAGACAAACTGGCACAGAGAGACAGGAAACACAGGGATATATACACATGAAGGTCAGTCAATACAGAATATGCCAAGAACTTTGAAAGTTTCTTCAAGTGCAGTTTCAAAAACCATCAAGCGCTATGATGAAACTGGCTCTCATGAGGACCGCCACAGGAAAGGAAGACCCAGAGTTACCTCTGATGCAGAGGATATGTTCATTAAAGTTACCAGCCTCAGATTGCATCTCAAATAAATGCTTCACAGAGTTAAAGTAACAGACACATCTCAACATCAACTGTTCAGAGGAGACTGCGTGAATCAGGCCTTCATGGTCGAATTGCTGCAAAGAAACCACTACTAAAGGACACCAATAATAATAAGAGACTTGCTTGGGCCAAGAAACACAAGCAATGGACATTAGACCGGTGGAAATCTGTCCTTTGGTCTGAGTCCAAATGTGAGATATTTGGTTCCAACCACCGTGTCTTTGTGAAACGCAGAGTAGGTGAACTGAAGATCTCCACATGTGTGGTTCGCACCATGAAGCATGGAGGAGGAGGTGTGATGGTGTGGGGGTGCTTTGCTAGTGTCACTGACAGTGATTTGTTTAGAATTGAAGGCACACTTAACCAGCATGACAACCACTATAAGGGCAAAGGGCGAGTCCCAGATGTAGACACGGGAGGCAGATGGTTTGAGTCTCTGATATTTATAATAATTCAAGGGGCAGGCAAGAGAATGGTTGTGGACAGGCAAAAAAATCATAACAAGGTCAGAGTTCATGAGGTACAGAGTGGCAGGCAGGCTCGAGGTCAGGGCAGGCAGTATGGTCAGGCAGGCAGTATGGTCAGGCAGGCTGGAGGTCAGGGCAGGCAGTATGGTCAGGCAGGCTGGAGGTCAGGGCAGGCAGTATGGTCAGGCAGGCAGTATGGTCAGGCAGGCTGGAGGTCAGGGCAGGCAGTATGGTCAGGCAGGCTGGAGGTCAGGGCAGGCAGTATGGTCAGGCAGGCAGTATGGTCAGGCAGGCTGGAGGTCAGGGCAGGCAGTATGGTCAGGCAGGCTGGAGGTCAGGGCAGGCAGTATGGTCAGGCAGGCTCGAGGTCAGGGCAGGCAGTATGGTCAGGCAGGCTCGAGGTCAGGGCAGGCAGTATGGTCAGTCAGACAGGTTCAGAGTCAAGGCAGGCAAGGGTCAAAACTGGGAGGACTAGCAAAAGAGAGATAAGAAAAGGCAGGAGCACAGAAACACACGCTGGTTGACTTAACAAGACGAACTGGCAACAGACAAACAGGGAACACCAGAATCGATACCCAGGGACTAATTGGGAAAACGGGTGACACCTGGAGGTGGGTGGAGACATTCACAATGACAGGTGAAACAGATCAGGGCGTGACAACCACAGCATTCTGCAGCGATACGCCATCCCATCTGGTTTGCGCTTAGTGGGACTGTCATTTGTTTTTCAACAGGACAATGAGCCAACACACCTCCAGGCTGTGTAAGGGCTATATGACCAAGAGTCTGTGTGACCAAACTTTTGACTGGTACTGTATGTGGCGTTTAGGTGTGGTTAGCCTCCACTACACCACTGGATGCAACACACAATGTTACGTGATGATGTGTTAGGGTACAAGATGATGCGCTGGCACAGTGTATGTGAGGGCTGATTTTCTCCTACATGACTGTGACAACAAAGCCTTGATGTTGTGTAAATCACTCTCTGCTTTAGGAGAGATGGAGAACGAGAGTTACGAGACAGTAGTGGTTTGTTTTAGCGTGTTTGCTTCTAGCGTGTTGACACATCTACACGTCGTTGTTATGTCTAACGGTTTGTATAACAAATGGATGAAGAAACTCAGAAGGCATCAAAGCCTGGGTTCCTTCTCGCTCTTTCTATCTCACTTTCTCCCTGTCCCTCTCTCCCTCTCCTCTATATCTTCTTAAGCCCTAGGCATTCACAAGCTGCAAAGAGAGGGACTCCCAACAACACTGTAACACTACGAAAAAATAAGGCTTTCAAGCCAAGTGTAGCAACAATAAAACAACCACAAAAGACATGTTTATCTGGTCCCTTTACAATGGAACATTTCAAACGCTTTGAAAACACTTTTTACCCTTGTGCCATTCTTTAATTGAGGCACTCGCCGTGCACGAGGAAGTCAGCATAACCGTTCATTATGGTGTGTTTTTTTAAGGACACACAAACACACACACGCCACACCACAAAGCACAAGAAATTATAGCATCAGGGCTTGAGACACCAAGGCGCCTTAAGCTGAAATTGCAGTGTGTATGTAAAGACTTAACACATAGCTTTTCATATTAAAGCCGGTGTGTTTGTCTCCTACAGGTCATATCTTATCACAATACCCGCTGGTTTATTAGCAGATAAAGAGAAAGAGAGAGAGAGAGAGAGAGAGAGAGAGAGAGAGAGAGAGAGAGAGAGAGAGAGAGAGAGAGAGAGAGAGAGGTGACGAAAGGAGGTAGAGAGACTCATTAAACTAGATGCTATTGCTTCCCGAAATCATGTTTTAAGATGGAAACATAGGAAATTTGATATTTTGTGGGTGTTTTGGGTAGTTGTTATTCCATAGGCAATAAAGGGCTCCTCTTGTAGGGATTTGAAGGGGTTGGTGAACTATCTGCAATATCTCTCTCTACCTACCACTGTCTGCTCTCTGTACTCACTATCTATTCTTACATACACTATTTCTCTCTCTCTCTCTTCCCCCATTTCCATACCTCCTCCACAGTCTGCTCGCAGTACTCGCGGGGCGTATTCGCCATCTTTGGCCTGTATGACAAGCGCTCGGTGCACACACTGACGTCGTTCTGCGGGGCGCTGCACATCTCCCTCATCACGCCCAGCTTCCCCACTGAGGGAGAGAGCCAGTTCACACTGCAGCTTCGGCCCTCCATCCGCGGAGCGCTGCTCTCGCTACTCGACCACTACGACTGGAACAAGTTTGTCTTCCTCTACGATACGGACCGGGGTAAGTACTTACATTTGTATGTGATGATGTGTCCCATTTAAGTCTTAATGGAATCAGGAAATCTCTCCACTGTGTATGTTTAAATCATACTACTGAATTTGCCTTTTAGTTTGTCGTTGTAATGATACTTAACCATTTATTGGATTTATACACTGATTGTACAAAACCGTACAAACACTGCTCTTTTCACAGTCTTTGTGAATAAGAATTTGTTCTTAACTGACTTGCCAGGTTAAATAAAGGTTAAATATATATTTTTGAAATATATATATATATATATACATAGAAATTCCCCGACATAGACTGACCAGGTGAATCCAGGTGGATTAGCTAGCCAGTTGGCCCTATTGCCTTACTATGGACTTACCCATTCCCTGAACCTTCTTCCAGCCAGGACGATGGCAATAGAGACAAAACAAGATATGCACTAAGCAAACCTTTTATTTCATAACTATCAGCTAGCTACAGTTGAAGTTGGAAGTTTACATACACCTTAGCCAAATACATTTAAACTCAATTTTTCACAATTCCTGACATTTAATCCTAGTAAAAATTCCCTGTTTTAGGTCAGTTAGGATCACAACGTTATTTTAAGAATGTGAATTGTCAGAATAATAGTAGAGAGAATTATTTATTTCAGTTTTTATTTCTTTCGTCACATTCCCAGTGGGTCAGAAGTTTACATACACTCAGTTAGTGTATTTGGTAGCATTGCCTTTACATTGTTTAACTTGGGTCAAACGTTTCGGGTAGCCTTCCAAAAGCTTGTGAGCAATTTCCAAACGACTGAAGGTACCACGTTCATCTGTACAAACAATAGTACGCAAGTAATAAATACCATGGGACCACGCAGCCGTCAAACTGCTCAGGAAGGAGACGCGTTCTGTCTCCTAGAGTGGAACGAACTTTGGTGCAAAAAGTGAAAATCGACATAACCTGTATCGACATAACCTGAAAGGCCGCTCAGCAAGGAAGAAGCCACTGCTCCAAAACAGCCATAAAAAAGCCAGACTACGGTTTGCAACTGCACATGGGGACAAAGATTGTACTTTTTGGAGAAATGTCCTCTGGTCTGATGAAACAAAAATAGAACTGTTTGGCCATAATGACCATCGTTATGTTTGGAGGAAAAAGGGGGAGGCTTGCAAGCCGAAGAACACCATCCCAACCGTGAAGCACAGGGGTGGCAGCATCATGTTGTGGGGGTGCTTTGCTGCAGGAGGGACTGGTGCACTCACAAAATAGATGGCATCATGAGGAAGGAAAATGATGTGGATATATTGAAGCAACATCTCGAGACATCAGTCAGGAAGTTAAAGCTTGGTCACTAATGGGTCTTCCAAATGGACAATGACCCCAAGCATACTTCCAAAGGTGTGGCAAAATGGCTTAAGGACAACAATGTCAAGGTATTGGAGTGGCCATCACAAAGCCCTGACCTCAATCCTATAGAAAATGTGTGGGCAGAACTGAAAAAGCGTGTGCGAGCAAGGAGGCCTACAAACCTGACTCAGTTACACCAGCTCTGTCAGGAGGAATGGGCCAAAATTCACCCAACTTATTGTGGGAAGCTTGTGGAAGGCTACCAAAGTTAAACAATGTAAAGGCAATGCTACCAAATACTAATTGAGTGTATGTAAACTTCTGACCCACTGGGAATGTGATGAAAGCAATAAAAGCTGAAATAAATCATTCTCTCTACTATTATTCTGACATTTCACATTCCTAAAATAAAGTGGTGATCCTAACTGACCTAAAACAGTGAATTTTACTAGGATTAAATGTCAGGAACTGTGAAAAACTGAGTTTAAATGTATTTGGCTAAGGTGTATGTAAACATCCCGACTTCAACTGTATCTACATGATCTGCATTTAGTCATTAATAATGTGTATCTATGGGTCTTTGCATTCAGGACATCAACTACAGTCCTTAGAAATAGAATGTCTAGAATGGGAGATTATTGGTAATTATGGTCCAGACCCTCCATTGCCTACTCTGATCTATCTTAATTATCCCTGCTCTATGTGGAAACCCATACAGTGGAAGTGTGAATGGATGCTGTCCTATAATAATGGTTATCTGTGCTATCTGGTGGATGGGCCTTGGGGCCAAAGGTGGCTACAGACTAAATCTACCAATCGATAAGCAAGTGCAGCGATGTCGGGTGCAGGGAGGTGTCCTGTCAGTGAAGTGGAGTGGGGAACCACGCTGGGGGGTAATGAAACAAAGGAAAGCATCTGTTCCAAATGGCACCATATTCCCTATTTAGTGCACTACTATTGACCAGAGCCGCGTTGGATGCGCCTGGTCAACAGATGTATAAAGGGATTAGGGTGCTATTTGGAATGCAGACAAAGTGAGAAAACCGGAGATAACGGGTATTCTCCATGGACGGCAGTGTCTTTCCAGGAAGCCGCTAGCGTCGCTGTAGTATTAATAGAAAATTGTTTTTTTCTCTCTCTCTCCCTCTCTGGGTGGAGGTACTGAGGTTCCTGTTCCACTAAGGAGCAACGCCAGAACCAGAACCACAGCGCATCCTTCTCTCTTGGTCTAGAGCAGCCTTCCTGAAAGTATGGGTGTCCACATACTTGTTAATGTTGGGTCGCGACGTGTCAGAGTAAATGTATAATTATTTCATGAATTCCTGGAATTACTTTGGTCAAGTTCAGTGCGCTCTCTGTTCAGTGCGCTCTCTGCTTAGCCCCTGCTCCGTTTGGCAGCTGCGCCAGTAGGAGAGGGAGATGCCCCGTGTGCTTCGCGGTTTACCAGATTTTTTTTCTGCCGTTTTCTTCAACATCTCTCCGCGACACACACGATTGCAGCGCTGTCGTTCTAGCTATGAATTGTAATGAAACGCGTATACAGCGATCTTTCATACAAACTTATGAGGAGCGCCCACAATGTGTTTTGTGTGTGGAAGTGCTTAGTAATGAGTCTCTCATAACGAACAAATGAATAAAACGACTCGTCCTGACCAAACATCCACAGCATGACGGTAAACCCAGAGAGTAGTTTCAGAACAGGGCAGAATGCTTCAGAAAACACTGCTTCAGGCCTATTGTACATCTTACTGTAGAAATGATCAGGCCTATTGTACATCTTACTGTAGAAATGATCAGGCCTACTGTATATCTTACTGTAGTAATGATCAGGCCTATTGTACATCTTATTGTAGAATGATCAGGCCTATTGTACATCTTATTGTAGAATGATCAGGCTTACTGGACATCTCACTGTAGAAATGATCAGGCATACTGTACATCTTACTGTAGAAATGATCAGGCCTACTGTACATCTTACTGTAGTAATGATCAGGCCTACTGTACATCTTACTGTACAAATGATCAGGCCTACTGTACATCTTATTGTAGAATGATCAGGCTTACTGGACATCTCACTGTAGAAATGATCAGGCCTACTGTACATCTTACTGTAGTAATTATCAGGCCTACTGTACATCTTACTGTAGAAATGATCAGGCCTACTGTACATCTTATTGTAGAATGATCAGGCTTACTGGACATCTCACTGTAGAAATGATCAGGCATACTGTATATCTTACTGTAGAAATTATCAGGCCTACTGTACATCTTACTGTAGAAATGATCAGGCCTACTGTACATCTTACTGTAGAAATGATACGGCCTACTGTACATCTTATTGTAGAATGATCAGGCTTACTGGACATCTCACTTTAGAAATGATCAGGCATACTGTACATCTTACTGTAGAAATGATCAGGTCTATTGTACATCTTACTGTAGAAATGATCAGGCCTACTGTATATCTTACTGTAGAAATGATCAGGCCTACTGTACATCTTACTGTACAAATTATCAGGCCTACTGTATATCTTACTGTAGAAATGATCAGGCATACTGTACATTTTACTGTAGAAATGATCAGGTCTATTGTACATCTTACTGTAGAAAAGATATCAGGCCTACTGTATATCTTACTGTAGAAATGATCAGGCCTACTGTACATCTTACTGTAGAAATGATGAGGCCTACTGTACATCTCACTGTAGAATGATCAGGCTTACTGGACATCTCACTGTAGAAATGATCAGGCATACTGTACATCTTACTGTAGAAATGATCAGGCCTACTGGACATCTCACTGTAGGAATGATCAGGCCTACTGTACATCTTACTGTAGAATGATCTGGCTTATTGTACATCTTACTGTAGAAATGATCAGGCCTACTGTACATCTTACTGTAGAAATGATCAGGCCTTCTGTATATCTTACTGTAGAAATGACCAGGTCCACTCTACATCTCACTGTAGAAATGATCAGGCATACTGTACATCTTACTGTAGAAATGATCAGGCCTACTGGACATCTCACTGTAGGAAAGATCAGGCCTACTGTACATCTAACTGTAGAATGATCCGGCTTATTGTACATCTTACTGTAGAAATGATCAGGCCTACTGTACATCTTACTGTAGAATGATCAGGCTTACTGGACATCTCACTGTAGAAATGATCAGGCATACTGTACATCTTACTGTAGAAATGATCAGGTCTACTGTACATCTTACTGTAGAAATCATCAGGCCTACTGTACATCCTACTGTAGAAATGATCAGGTCTACTGTACGTCTTACTGTAGAAATGATCAGGCTTACTGGACATCTCAACTTATGAGGAGCGCCCACAATATGTTTTGTGTGTGGAAGTGCTTAATAATGAGTCTCTCATAACGAACAAATGAATAAAACGACACGTCCTGACCAAACATCCACAGCATGACGGTAAACCCAGAGAGTAGTTTCAGAACAGGGCAGAATGCTTCAGGAAACACTGCTTCAGCCCTGTTGTACATCTTACTGTAGAAATGATCAGGCCTACTGTACATCTTACTGTAGAAATGATCAGGCCTACTGTACATCTTACTGTAGAAATGATCAGGCCTACTGGACATCTCACTGTAGGAATGATCAGGCCTACTGTACATCTTACTGTAGAAATGATATCAGGCTTATTGTACATCTTACTGTAGAAATGATCAGGCCTACTGTACATCTTACTGTAGAAATGATCAGGCCTTCTGTATATCTTACTGTATAAATGACCAGGTCCACTGCACATCTTACTGTAGAAATTATCAGGTCTACTGTACATCTTACTGTAGAAAGGATGAGGCCTACTGCACATCTTACTGTAGAAATGATGAGGCCTACTGTACATCTTACTGTATAAATGATCAGGCCTACTGTACATCTTACTGTAGAAATGATCAGGCCTACTGTACATCTTACTGTAGAAATGATCAGACCTACTGTACATCTTACTGTAGAAATGATACGGCCTACTGTACATCTTATTGTAGAATGATCAGGCTTACTGGACATCTCACTTTAGAAATGATCAGGCATACTGTACATCTTACTGTAGAAATTATCAGGTCTATTGTACATCTTACTGTAGAAATGATCAGGCCTACTGTATATCTTACTGTAGAAATGATCAGGCCTACTGTACATCTTACTGTACAAATTATCAGGCCTACTGTATATCTTACTGTAGAAATGATCAGGCATACTGTACATCTTACTGTAGAAATGATCAGGTCTATTGTACATCTTACTGTAGAAAAGATATCAGGCCTACTGTATATCTTACTGTAGAAATGATCAGGCCTACTGTACATCTTACTGTAGAAATGATGAGGCCTACTGTACATCTTACTGTAGAAATGATCAGGCTTACTGGACATCTCACTGTAGAAATGATCAGGCATACTGTACATCTTACTGTAGAAATGATCAGGCCTACTGGACATCTCACTGTAGGAATGATCAGGCCTACTGTACATCTTACTGTAGAATGATCTGGCTTATTGTACATCTTACTGTAGAAATGATCAGGCCTACTGTACATCTTACTGTAGAAATGATCAGGCCTTCTGTATATCTTACTGTAGAAATGACCAGGTCCACTCTACATCTCACTGTAGAAATGATCAGGCATACTGTACATCTTACTGTAGAAATGATCAGGCCTACTGGACATCTCACTGTAGGAATGATCAGGCCTACTGTACATCTAACTGTAGAATGATCCGGCTTATTGTACATCTTACTGTAGAAATGATCAGGCCTACTGTACATCTTACTGTAGAATGATCAGGCTTACTGGACATCTCACTGTAGAAATGATCAGGCCTACTGTACATCTTACTGTAGTAATTATCAGGCCTACTGTACATCTTACTGTAGAAATGATCAGGCCTACTGTACATCTTATTGTAGAATGATCAGGCTTACTGGACATCTCACTGTAGAAATGATCAGGCATACTGTATATCTTACTGTAGAAATTATCAGGCCTACTGTACATCTTACTGTAGAAATGATCAGGCCTACTGTACATCTTACTGTAGAAATGATACGGCCTACTGTACATCTTATTGTAGAATGATCAGGCTTACTGGACATCTCACTTTAGAAATGATCAGGCATACTGTACATCTTACTGTAGAAATGATCAGGTCTATTGTACATCTTACTGTAGAAATGATCAGGCCTACTGTATATCTTACTGTAGAAATGATCAGGCCTACTGTACATCTTACTGTACAAATTATCAGGCCTACTGTATATCTTACTGTAGAAATGATCAGGCATACTGTACATTTTACTGTAGAAATGATCAGGTCTATTGTACATCTTACTGTAGAAAAGATATCAGGCCTACTGTATATCTTACTGTAGAAATGATCAGGCCTACTGTACATCTTACTGTAGAAATGATGAGGCCTACTGTACATCTCACTGTAGAATGATCAGGCTTACTGGACATCTCACTGTAGAAATGATCAGGCATACTGTACATCTTACTGTAGAAATGATCAGGCCTACTGGACATCTCACTGTAGGAATGATCAGGCCTACTGTACATCTTACTGTAGAATGATCTGGCTTATTGTACATCTTACTGTAGAAATGATCAGGCCTACTGTACATCTTACTGTAGAAATGATCAGGCCTTCTGTATATCTTACTGTAGAAATGACCAGGTCCACTCTACATCTCACTGTAGAAATGATCAGGCATACTGTACATCTTACTGTAGAAATGATCAGGCCTACTGGACATCTCACTGTAGGAAAGATCAGGCCTACTGTACATCTAACTGTAGAATGATCCGGCTTATTGTACATCTTACTGTAGAAATGATCAGGCCTACTGTACATCTTACTGTAGAATGATCAGGCTTACTGGACATCTCACTGTAGAAATGATCAGGCATACTGTACATCTTACTGTAGAAATGATCAGGTCTACTGTACATCTTACTGTAGAAATCATCAGGCCTACTGTACATCCTACTGTAGAAATGATCAGGTCTACTGTACGTCTTACTGTAGAAATGATCAGGCTTACTGGACATCTCAACTTATGAGGAGCGCCCACAATATGTTTTGTGTGTGGAAGTGCTTAATAATGAGTCTCTCATAACGAACAAATGAATAAAACGACACGTCCTGACCAAACATCCACAGCATGACGGTAAACCCAGAGAGTAGTTTCAGAACAGGGCAGAATGCTTCAGGAAACACTGCTTCAGCCCTGTTGTACATCTTACTGTAGAAATGATCAGGCCTACTGTACATCTTACTGTAGAAATGATCAGGCCTACTGTACATCTTACTGTAGAAATGATCAGGCCTACTGGACATCTCACTGTAGGAATGATCAGGCCTACTGTACATCTTACTGTAGAAATGATATCAGGCTTATTGTACATCTTACTGTAGAAATGATCAGGCCTACTGTACATCTTACTGTAGAAATGATCAGGCCTTCTGTATATCTTACTGTATAAATGACCAGGTCCACTGCACATCTTACTGTAGAAATTATCAGGTCTACTGTACATCTTACTGTAGAAAGGATGAGGCCTACTGCACATCTTACTGTAGAAATGATGAGGCCTACTGTACATCTTACTGTATAAATGATCAGGCCTACTGTACATCTTACTGTAGAAATGATCAGGCCTACTGTACATCTTACTGTAGAAATGATCAGACCTACTGTACATCTTACTGTAGAAATGATACGGCCTACTGTACATCTTATTGTAGAATGATCAGGCTTACTGGACATCTCACTTTAGAAATGATCAGGCATACTGTACATCTTACTGTAGAAATTATCAGGTCTATTGTACATCTTACTGTAGAAATGATCAGGCCTACTGTATATCTTACTGTAGAAATGATCAGGCCTACTGTACATCTTACTGTACAAATTATCAGGCCTACTGTATATCTTACTGTAGAAATGATCAGGCATACTGTACATCTTACTGTAGAAATGATCAGGTCTATTGTACATCTTACTGTAGAAAAGATATCAGGCCTACTGTATATCTTACTGTAGAAATGATCAGGCCTACTGTACATCTTACTGTAGAAATGATGAGGCCTACTGTACATCTCACTGTAGAATGATCAGGCTTACTGGACATCTCACTGTAGAAATGATCAGGCATACTGTACATCTTACTGTAGAAATGATCAGGCCTACTGGACATCTCACTGTAGGAATGATCAGGCCTACTGTACATCTTACTGTAGAATGATCTGGCTTATTGTACATCTTACTGTAGAAATGATCAGGCCTACTGTACATCTTACTGTAGAAATGATCAGGCCTTCTGTATATCTTACTGTAGAAATGACCAGGTCCACTCTACATCTCACTGTAGAAATGATCAGGCATACTGTACATCTTACTGTAGAAATGATCAGGCCTACTGGACATCTCACTGTAGGAATGATCAGGCCTACTGTACATCTAACTGTAGAATGATCCGGCTTATTGTACATCTTACTGTAGAAATGATCAGGCCTACTGTACATCTTACTGTAGAATGATCAGGCTTACTGGACATCTCACTGTAGAAATGATCAGGCATACTGTACATCTTACTGTAGAAATGATCAGGTCTACTGTACATCTTACTGTAGAAATGATGAGGCCTACTGCACATCTTACTGTAGAAATCATCAGGCCTACTGTACATCCTACTGTAGAAATGATCAGGTCTACTGCACATCTTACTGTAGAAATCATCAGGCCTACTGTACATCCTACTGTAGAAATGATCAGGTCTACTGTACGTCTTACTGTAGAAATGATCAGGCTTACTGGACATCTCAACTTATGAGGAGCGCCCACAATATGTTTTGTGTGTGGAAGTGCTTAATAATGAGTCTCTCATAACGAACAAATGAATAAAACGACACGTCCTGACCAAACATCCACAGCATGACGTTAAACCCAGAGAGTAGTTTCAGAACAGGGCACAATGCTTCAGGAAACACTGCTTCAGCCCTGTTGTACATCTTACTGTAGAAATGATCAGGCCTACTGTACAACTTACTGTAGAAATGATCAGGCCTACTGTACATCTTACTGTAGAAATGATCAGGCCTACTGGACATCTCACTGTAGGAATTATCAGGTCTACTGTACATCTTACTGTAGAAATTATCAGGTCTACTGTACATCTTACTGTAGAAAGGATGAGGCCTACTGCACATCTTACTGTAGAAATGATGAGGCCTACTGTACATCTTACTGTAGAAATGATCAGGCCTAATGTACATCTTACTGTAGAAATGATCAGGCCTACTGTACATCTTACTGTAGAAATGATCAGACCTACTGTACATCTTACTGTAGAAATGATACGGCCTACTGTACATCTTATTGTAGAATGATCAGGCTTACTGGACATCTCACTTTAGAAATGATCAGGCATACTGTACATCTTACTGTAGAAATTATCAGGTCTATTGTACATCTTACTGTAGAAATGATCAGGCCTACTGTATATCTTACTGTAGAAATGATCAGGCCTACTGTACATCTTACTGTACAAATTATCAGGCCTACTGTATATCTTACTGTAGAAATGATCAGGCATACTGTACATCTTACTGTAGAAATGATCAGGTCTATTGTACATCTTACTGTAGAAATGATCAGGCCTACTGTATATCTTACTGTAGAAATGATCAGGCCTACTGTACATCTTACTGTAGAAATGATTAGGCCTACTGTACATCTCACTGTAGAATGATCAGGCTTACTGGACATCTCACTGTAGAAATGATCAGGCATACTGTACATCTTACTGTAGAAATGATCAGGCCTACTGGACATCTCACTGTAGGAATGATCAGGCCTACTGTACATCTTACTGTAGAATGATCTGGCTTATTGTACATCTTACTGTAGAAATGATCAGGCCTACTGTACATCTTACTGTAGAAATGATCAGGCCTTCTGTATATCTTACTGTAGAAATGACCAGGTCCACTCTACATCTCACTGTAGAAATGATCAGGCATACTGTACATCTTACTGTAGAAATGATCAGGCCTACTGGACATCTCACTGTAGGAATGATCAGGCCTACTGTACATCTAACTGTAGAATGATCCGGCTTATTGTACATCTTACTGTAGAAATGATCAGGCCTACTGTACATCTTACTGTAGAATGATCAGGCTTACTGGACATCTCACTGTAGAAATGATCAGGCATACTGTACATCTTACTGTAGAAATGATGAGGCCTACTGCACATCTTACTGTAGAAATCATCAGGCCTACTGTACATCCTACTGTAGAAATGATCAGGTCTACTGTACGTCTTACTGTAGAAATGATCAGGCTTACTGGACATCTCAACTTATGAGGAGCCCACAATATGTTTTGTGTGTGGAAGTGCTTAATAATGAGTCTCTCATAACGAACAAATGAATAAAACGACACGTCCTGACCAAACATCCACAGCATGACGGTAAACCCAGAGAGTAGTTTCAGAACAGGGCACAATGCTTCAGGAAACACTGCTTCAGCCCTGTTGTACATCTTACTGTAGAAATGATCAGGCCTACTGTACAACTTACTGTAGAAATGATCAGGCCTACTGTACATCTTACTGTAGAAATGATCAGGCCTACTGGACATCTCACTGTAGGAATTATCAGGTCTACTGTACATCTTACTGTAGAAATGATCAGGTCTACTGTACATCTTACTGTAGAAATGATCAGGCCTACTGTACATCTTACTGTAGAAATGATGAGCCCTACTGTACATCTTACTGTAGAATGGTCAGGCCTACTGTACATCTTACTGTAGAATGATCCGACTTTTTGTACATCTTACTGTAGAAATGATCAGGCCTGCTGTACATCTTACTGTAGAAATGATCAGGCCTTCTGTATATCTTACTGTAGAAATGACCAGGTCCACTGTACATCTTACTGTAGAAATTATCAGGTCTACTGTACATCTTACTGTAGAAATGATATCAGGCCTACTGCACATCTCACTGTAGAATGATCCGGCTTACTGGACATCTCACTGTAGAAATGATCAGGCCTACTGTCCATCTTACTGTAGTAATGATCAGGCCTACTGTACATCTTACTGTAGAAATGATCAGGCCTACTGTACATCTTACTGTAGAAATGATCAGGTCTACTGTACATCTTACTGTAGAAATGATCAGGCCTACTGTACATCTTAATGTAGAAATGATCAGGTCTATTGTACATCTTACTGTAGAAATGATCAGGCCTACTGTACATCTTACTGTAGAAATGATCAGGCCTACTGTACATCTTACTGTAGAAATGATCAGACCTACTGGACATCTCACTGTAGGAATGATCAGGCCTACTGTACATCTTACTGTAAAATGATCCGGCTTATTGTACATCTTACTGTGGAAATGATCAGGCCTACTGTACATCTTACTGTAGAAATGATCATGCCTTCTGTATATCTTACTGTAGAAATGACCAGGTCCACTGTACATCTTACTATAGAAATTATCAGGTCTACTGTACATCTTACTGTAGAAATGATGAGCCCTACTGTACATCTCACTGTAGAAATGATGAGGCCTACTGTACATCTTACTGTAGAAATGATGAGGCCTACTGTACATCTTACTGTAGAAATGATCAGGCCTACTGGACATCTCAATGTAGGAATGATCAGGCCTACTGTACATCTTACTGTAGAATGATCCGGCTTATTGTACATCTTACTGTAGAAATGATCAGGCCTACTGTACATCTTAATGTAGAAATGATATCAGGCCTACTGTACATCTTACTGTAGAAAAGATATCAGGCCTACTGTACATCTTACTGTAGAAATGATCATGTCTTCTGTATATCTTACTGTAGAAATGACCAGGTCCACTGGACATCTCACTGTAGGAATGATCAGGCCTACTATACATCTTACTGTAGAAATGATATCAGGCCTACTGTACATCTTACTGTTGAAATGATCAGGCCTACTGCACATCTTACTGTAGAATGATCAGGCTTACTGGACATCTCACTGTAGAAATGATCATGCATACTGTACATCTTACTGTACAAATGATCAGGCCTACTGTACATCTTACTGTAGAAATGATCAGGCTTACTGTACATCTTACTGTAGAAATGATCAGGCATACTGTACATCTTACTGTAGAAATGATCAGGTCTACTGTACATCTTACTGTAGAAATGATCAGGCCTACTGTACATCTTATTGTAGAATGATCAGGCTTACTGGACATCTCACTGTAGAAATGATCAGGCATACTGTACATCTTACTGTAGAAATGTACAGGCATACTGTACATCTTACTGTAGTAATGATCAGGCCTACTGTACATCTTACTGTAGAAATGATCAGGCCTACTGTACATCTTATTGTAGAATGATCAGGCTTACTGGACATCTCACTGTAGAAATGATCAGGCATACTGTACATCTTACTGTAGAAATGATCAGGTCTACTGTACATCTTACTGTAGAAATGATCAGGCCTACTGTACATCTTACTGTAGAAATGATCAGGCCTACTGTACATCTTACTGTAGAAATGATCAGGCCTACTGGACATCTCACTGTAGGAATGATCAGGCATACTGTACATCTTGCTGTAGAAATGATCAGGCCTACTGTACATCTTACTGTAGTAATGATCAGGCATACTGTACATCTTACTGTAGAAATGATCAGGCTTACTGTACATCTTACTGTAGAAATGATGAGGCCTACTGCACATCTTACTGTAGAAATCATCAGGCCTACTGTACATCCTACTGTAGAAATGATCAGGTCTACTGTACGTCTTACTGTAGAAATGATCAGGCTTACTGGACATCTCAACTTATGAGGAGCGCCCACAATATGTTTTGTGTGTGGAAGTGCTTAATAATGAGTCTCTCATAACGAACAAATGAATAAGACGACACGTCCTGACCAAACATCCACAGCATGACGGTAAACCCAGAGAGTAGTTTCAGAACAGGGCACAATGCTTCAGGAAACACTGCTTCAGCCCTGTTGTACATCTTACTGTAGAAATGATCAGGCCTACTGTACAACTTACTGTAGAAATGATCAGGCCTACTGTACATCTTACTGTAGAAATGATCAGGCCTACTGGACATCTCACTGTAGGAATTATCAGGTCTACTGTACATCTTACTGTAGAAATTATCAGGTCTACTGTACATCTTACTGTAGAAATGATCAGGCCTACTGTACATCTTACTGTAGAAATGATGAGCCCTACTGTACATCTTACTGTAGAATGGTCAGGCCTACTGTACATCTTACTGTAGAATGATCCGACTTTTTGTACATCTTACTGTAGAAATGATCAGGCCTGCTGTACATCTTACTGTAGAAATGATCAGGCCTTCTGTATATCTTACTGTAGAAATGACCAGGTCCACTGTACATCTTACTGTAGAAATTATCAGGTCTACTGTACATCTTACTGTAGAAATGATATCAGGCCTACTGCACATCTCACTGTAGAATGATCCGGCTTACTGGACATCTCACTGTAGAAATGATCAGGCCTACTGTCCATCTTACTGTAGTAATGATCAGGCCTACTGTACATCTTACTGTAGAAATGATCAGGCCTACTGTACATCTTACTGTAGAAATGATCAGGTCTACTGTACATCTTACTGTAGAAATGATCAGGCCTACTGTACATCTTAATGTAGAAATGATCAGGTCTATTGTACATCTTACTGTAGAAATGATCAGGCCTACTGTACATCTTACTGTAGAAATGATCAGGCCTACTGTACATCTTACTGTAGAAATGATCAGACCTACTGGACATCTCACTGTAGGAATGATCAGGCCTACTGTACATCTTACTGTAAAATGATCCGGCTTATTGTACATCTTACTGTGGAAATGATCAGGCCTACTGTACATCTTACTGTAGAAATGATCATGCCTTCTGTATATCTTACTGTAGAAATGACCAGGTCCACTGTACATCTTACTATAGAAATTATCAGGTCTACTGTACATCTTACTGTAGAAATGATGAGCCCTACTGTACATCTCACTGTAGAAATGATGAGGCCTACTGTACATCTTACTGTAGAAATGATGAGGCCTACTGTACATCTTACTGTAGAAATGATCAGGCCTACTGGACATCTCAATGTAGGAATGATCAGGCCTACTGTACATCTTACTGTAGAATGATCCGGCTTATTGTACATCTTACTGTAGAAATGATCAGGCCTACTGTACATCTTAATGTAGAAATGATATCAGGCCTACTGTACATCTTACTGTAGAAAAGATATCAGGCCTACTGTACATCTTACTGTAGAAATGATCATGTCTTCTGTATATCTTACTGTAGAAATGACCAGGTCCACTGGACATCTCACTGTAGGAATGATCAGGCCTACTATACATCTTACTGTAGAAATGATATCAGGCCTACTGTACATCTTACTGTTGAAATGATCAGGCCTACTGCACATCTTACTGTAGAATGATCAGGCTTACTGGACATCTCACTGTAGAAATGATCATGCATACTGTACATCTTACTGTACAAATGATCAGGCCTACTGTACATCTTACTGTAGAAATGATCAGGCTTACTGTACATCTTACTGTAGAAATGATCAGGCATACTGTACATCTTACTGTAGAAATGATCAGGTCTACTGTACATCTTACTGTAGAAATGATCAGGCCTACTGTACATCTTATTGTAGAATGATCAGGCTTACTGGACATCTCACTGTAGAAATGATCAGGCATACTGTACATCTTACTGTAGAAATGTACAGGCATACTGTACATCTTACTGTAGTAATGATCAGGCCTACTGTACATCTTACTGTAGAAATGATCAGGCCTACTGTACATCTTATTGTAGAATGATCAGGCTTACTGGACATCTCACTGTAGAAATGATCAGGCATACTGTACATCTTACTGTAGAAATGATCAGGTCTACTGTACATCTTACTGTAGAAATGATCAGGCCTACTGTACATCTTACTGTAGAAATGATCAGGCCTACTGTACATCTTACTGTAGAAATGATCAGGCCTACTGGACATCTCACTGTAGGAATGATCAGGCATACTGTACATCTTGCTGTAGAAATGATCAGGCCTACTGTACATCTTACTGTAGTAATGATCAGGCATACTGTACATCTTACTGTAGAAATGATCAGGCTTACTGTACATCTTACTGTAGAAATGATCAGGCCTACTGGACATCTCACTGTAGGAATGATCAGGCCTACTGTACATCTTACTGTAGAATGATATCAGGCCTACTGTACATCTTACTGTGGAAATAATCAGGCCTACTGTACATCTTACTGTAGAAATGATCAGGCCTTCTGTATATCTTACTGTAGAAATGACCAGGTCCACTGTACATCTTACTATAGAAAATATCAGGTCTACTGTACATCTTACTGTAGAAATGATGAGCCCTACTGTACATCTTACTGTAGAATGATCAGGCCTACTGTACATCTTACTGTAGAATGATCAGGCTTATTGTACATCTTACTGTAGAAATGATCAGGTCTACTGTACATCTTACTGTAGAAATGATCAGGCCTTCTGTATATCTTACTGTAGAAATGACCAGGTCCACTGTACATCTTACTGTAGTAATGATCAGGCCTACTGTACATCTTACTGTAGAAATGATCAGGCCTACTGTATATCTTACTGTAGAAATGACCAGGTCCACTGTACATCTTACTGTAGAAATGATCAGGCATACTGTACATCTTACTGTAGAAATGATCAGGTCTACTGTACATCTTACTGTTGAAATGATCAGGCCTACTGTACATCTTACTGTAGAAATGATCAGGTCTATTGTACATCTTACTGTAGAAATGATCAGGCCTACTGTACATCTTACTGTAGAAATGATCAGGCCTACTGTACATCTTACTGTAGAAATGATCAGGCCTACTGGACATCTCACTGTAGGAATGATCAGGCCTACTGTACATCTTACTGTGGAATGATCCGGCTTATTGTACATCTTACTGTATAAATGATCAGGCCTACTGTACATCTTACTGTAGAAATGATATCAGGCCTACTGTACATCTTACTGTGGAAATGATCAGGCCTACTGTACATCTTACTGTAGAAATGATCAGGCCTTCTGTACATCTTACTGTAGAAATGACCAGGTCCACTGTACATCTTACTGTAGAAATGATCAGGCATACTGTACATCTTACTGTAGAAATGTACAGGCATACTGTACATCTTACTGTAGTAATGATCAGGCCTACTGTACATCTTACTGTAGAAATGATCAGGCCTACTGTACATCTTGTTGTAGAATGATCAGGCTTACTGGACATCTTACTGTAGAATGATCAGGCTTATTGTACATCTTACTGTAGAAATGATCAGGTCTACTGTACATCTTACTGTAGAAATGATCAGGCCTTCTGTATATCTTACTGTAGAAATGACCAGGTCCACTGTACATCTTACTGTAGTAATGATCAGGCCTACTGTACATCTTACTGTAGAAATGATCAGGCCTACTGTATATCTTACTGTAGAAATGACCAGGTCCACTGTACATCTTACTGTAGAAATGATCAGGCATACTGTACATCTTACTGTAGAAATGATCAGGTCTACTGTACATCTTACTGTTGAAATGATCAGGCCTACTGTACATCTTACTGTAGAAATGATCAGGCCTACTGTACATCTTACTGTAGAAATGATCAGGCCTACTGGACATCTCACTGTAGGAATGATCAGGCCTACTGTACATCTTACTGTGGAATGATCCGGCTTATTGTACATCTTACTGTAGAAATGATCAGGCCTACTGTACATCTTACTGTAGAAATGATATTAGGCCTACTGTACATCTTACTGTGGAAATGATCAGGCCTACTGTACATCTTACTGTAGAAATGATCAGGCCTTCTGTACATCTTACTGTAGAAATGACCAGGTCCACTGTACATCTTACTGTAGAAATGATCAGGCATACTGTACATCTTACTGTAGAAATGATCAGGTCTACTGTACATCTTACTGTAGAAATGATCAGGCCTACTGTACATCTTACTGTAGAAATGATCAGGTCTATTGTACATCTTACTGTAGAAATTATCAGGCCTACTGTACATCTTACTGTAGAAATGATCAGGCCTACTGTCTATCTTACTGTAGAAATGATCAGGCCTACTGGACATCTCACTGTAGGAATGATCAGGCCTACTGTACATCTTACTGTGGAATGATCCGGCTTATTGTACATCTTACTGTAGAAATGATCAGGCCTTCTGTATATCTTACTGTAGAAATTACCAGGTCCACTGGACATCTCACTGTAGGAATGATCAGGCCTACTGTACATCTTACTGTAGAAATGATATCAGGCCTACTGTACATCTTACTGTGGAAATGATCAGGCCTACTGTACATCTTACTGTAGAAATGATCAGGCCTTCTGTATATCTTACTGTAGAAATGACCAGGTCCACTGTACATCTTACTGTAGAAATTATCAGGTCTACTGTATATCTTACTGTAGAAATGATGAGGCCTACTGCACATCTTTCTGTAGAATGATCAGGCTTACTGGACATCTCACTGTAGAAATGATCATGCATACTGTACATCTTACTGTACAAATGATCAGGTCTACTGTACATCTTACTGTAGAAATGATCAGGCCTACTGTACATCTTACTGTAGAAATGATCAGGCCTACTGTACATCTTACTGTAGAAATGATCAGGCCTACTGTACATCTTATTGTAGAATGATCAGGCTTACTGGACATCTCACTTTAGAAATGATCAGGCATACTGTACATCTTACTGTAGAAATGATCAGGTCTACTGTACATCTTACTGTAGAAATGATCAGGCCTACTGTACATCTTACTGTAGAAATGATCAGGCCTACTGTACATCTTACTGTAGAAATGATGAGGCCTACTGCACATCTTACTGTAGAAATGATCAGGCCTACTGTACATCTTACTGTAGACCTGATCATTTCTACTGTACGTCTTACTGTAGAAATGATGAGGCCTACTGTACATCTTACTGTAGAAATGATCAAGCCTACTGTACATCTTACTGTAGAAATGATCAGGCCTACTGGACATCTCACTGTAGGAATGATCAGGCCTACTGTACATCTTACTGTAGAATGATCCGGCTTATTGTACATCTTACTGTAGAAATGATCAGGCCAACTGTACATCTTACTGTAGAAATGATATCAGGCCTACTGTACATCTTACTTTAGAAAAGATATTAGGCCTACTGTATATCTTACTGTAGAAATGATCAGGCCTTCTGTATATCTTACTGTAGAAATTACCAGGTCCACTGTACATCTTACTATAGAAAATATCAGGTCTACTGTACATCTTACTGTAGAAATGATGAGCCCTACTGTACATCTTACTGTAGAATGATAAGGCCTACTGTACATCTTACTGTAGAATGATCAGGCTTATTGTACATCTTACTGTAGAAATGATCAGGTCTACTGTACATCTTACTGTAGAAATGATCAGGCCTTCTGTATATCTTACTGTAGAAATGACCAGGTCCACTGTACATCTTACTGTAGTAATGATCAGGCCTACTGTACATCTTACTGTGGAAATGATCAGGCCTACTGTACATCTTACTGTAGAAATGATCAGGCCTTCTGTACATCTTACTGTAGAAATGACCAGGTCCACTGTACATCTTACTGTAGAAATGATCAGGCATACTGTACATCTTACTGTAGAAATGATCAGGTCTACTGTACATCTTACTGTAGAAATGATCAGGCCTACTGTACATCTTACTGTAGAAATGATCAGGTCTATTGTACATCTTACTGTAGAAATGATCAGGCCTACTGTACATCTTACTGTAGAAATGATCAGGCCTACTGTACATCTTACTGTAGAAATGATCAGGCCTACTGGACATCTCACTGTAGGAATGATCAGGCCTACTGTACATCTTACTGTGGAATGATCCGGCTTATTGTACATCTTACTGTAGAAATGATCAGGCCTTCTGTATATCTTACTGTAGAAATTACCAGGTCCACTGGACATCTCACTGTAGGAATGATCAGGCCTACTGTACATCTTACTGTAGAAATGATCAGGCCTACTGTACATCTTACTGTAGAAATGATCAGGCCTACTGTACATCTTACTGTAGAAATGATCAGGCCTACTGGACATCTCACTGTAGGAATGATCAGGCCTACTGTACATCTTACTGTGGAATGATCCGGCTTATTGTACATCTTACTGTAGAAATGATCAGGCCTTCTGTATATCTTACTGTAGAAATTACCAGGTCCACTGGACATCTCACTGTAGGAATGATCAGGCCTACTGTACATCTTACTGTAGAAATGAAATCAGGCCTACTGTACATCTTACTGTGGAAATGATCAGGCCTACTGTACATCTTACTGTAGAAATGATCAGGCCTTCTGTATATCTTACTGTAGAAATGACCAGGTCCACTGTACATCTTACTGTAGAAATTATCAGGTCTACTGTACATCTTACTGTAGAAATGATGAGGCCTACTGCACATCTTTCTGTAGAATGATCAGGCTTACTGGACATCTCACTGTAGAAATGATCATGCATACTGTACATCTTACTGTACAAATGATCAGGTCTACTGTACATCTTACTGTAGAAATGATCAGGCCTACTGTACATCTTACTGTAGAAATGATCAGGTCTATTGTACATCTTACTGTAGAAATGATCAGGCCTACTGTACATCTTACTGTAGAAATGATCAGGCCTACTGTACATCTTGTTGTAGAATGATCAGGCTTACTGGACATCTCACTGTAGCAATGATCAGGCATACTGTACATCTTACTGTAGAAATGATCAGGTCTACTGTACATCTTACTGTAGAAATGATCAGGCCTACTGTACATCTTACTGTAGAAATGATCAGGCCTACTGTACATCTTACTGTAGAAATGATGAGGCCTACTGCACATCTTACTGTAGAAATGATCAGGCCTACTGTACATCTTACTGTAGAAATGATCAGGTCTACTGTACTTCTTACTGTAGAAATGATGAGGCTTACTGTACATCTTACTGTAGAAATGATCATTTCTACTGTACATCTTACTGTAGAAATGATCAGGCCTACTGGACATCTCACTGTAGGAATGATCAGGCCTACTGTACATCTTACTGTAGAATGATCCGGCTTATTGTACATCTTACTGTAGAAATGATCAGGCCAACTGTACATCTTACTGTAGAAATGATATCAGGCCTACTGTACATCTTACTGTAGAAAAGATATCAGGCCTACTGTACATCTTACTGTACAAATGATCAGGCCTTCTGTATATCTTACTGTAGAAATTACCAGGTCCACTGGACATCTCACTGTAGGAATGATCAGGCCTACTGTACATCTTACTGTAGAAATGATATCAGGCCTACTGTACATCTTACTGTGGAAATGATCAGGCCTACTGTACATCTTACTGTAGAAATGATCAGGCCTTCTGTATATATTACTGTAGAAATGACCAGGTCCACTGTACATCTTACTGTAGAAATTATGAGGTCTACTGTACATCTTACTGTAGAAATGATAAGGCCTACTGCACATCTTTCTGTAGAATGATCAGGCTTACTGGACATCTCACTGTAGAAATGATCGTGCATACTGTGCATCTTACTGTACAAATGATCAGGCCTACTGTACATCTTACTGTAGAAATGATCAGGCCTACTGTACATCGTACTGTAGAAATGATCAGGCATACTGTACATCTTACTGTAGAAATGATCAGGTCTTCTGTACATCTTACTGTAGAAATGATCAGGCCTACTGTACATCTCATTGTAGAATGATCAGGCTTACTGGACATCTCACTGTAGAAATGATCAGGCATACTGTACATCTTACTGTAGAAATGATCAGGCCTACTGTACATCTTACTGTAGTAATGATCAGGCCTACTGTACATCTTACTGTAGAAATGATCAGGCCTACTGTACATCTTATTGTAGAATGATCAGGCTTACTGGACATCTCACTGTAGAAATGATCAGGCCTACTGGACGTCTCACTGTATGAATGATCAGGCCTACTGTACATCTTATTGTAGAATGATCAGGCTTACTGGACATTTCACTGTAGGAATGATCAGGCCTACTGTACATCTTACTGTAGAAATGATATCAGGCCTACTGTACATCTTACTGTGAAAATGATCAGGCCTACTGTACATCTTACTGTAGAAATAATCAGGCCTACTGGACATCTCACTGTAGGAATGATCAGGCCTACTGTACATCTTACTGTAGAATGATCCGGCTTGTTGTACATCTTACTGTAGAAATGATCAGGCCTACTGTACATCTTACTGTAGTAATGATCATGCCTACTGTACATCTTACTGTAGAAATGATCAGGCCTACTGTACATCTTACTGTAGAAATGATCAGGCCTACTGGACATCTCACTGTAGGAATGATCAGGCCTACTGTACATCTTATTTTGTAGAATGATCAGGCTTACTGGACATCTCACTGTAGGAATGATCAGGCCTACTGTACATCTTACTGTAGAAATGATATCAGGCCTACTGTACATCTTACTGTGGAAATGATCAGAACTACTGTACATCTTACTGTAGAAATGATCAGGCCTTCTGTATATCTTACTGTAGAAATGACCAGGTCCACTGTACATCTTACTGTAAAAATTATCAGGTCTACTGTACATCTTACTGTAGAAATGATGAGGCCTACTGCACATCTTACTGTAGAAATTATCAGGTCTACTGTACATCTTACTGTAGAAATGATGAGGCCTACTGCACATCTTACTGTAGAATGATAAGGCTTACTGGACATCTCACTGTAGAAATGATCATGCATACTGTACATCTTACTGTACAAATGATGAGGCCTACTGTACATCTTACTGTAGAAATGATCAGGCCTACTGTACATCTCACTGTAGAAATGATCAGGCATACTGTACATCTTACTGTAGAAATGATCAGGTCTACTGTACATCTTACTGTAGTAATGATCAGGCCTACTGTACATCTTACTGTAGAAATGATCAGGCCTACTGTACATCTTATTGTAGAATGATAAGGCTTACTGGACATCTCACTGTAGAAATGATCAGGCATACTGTACATCTTACTGTAGAAATGATCAGGTCTACTGTACGTCTTACTGTAGAAATGATGAGGCCTACTGTACATCTTACTGTAGAAATGATCAGGGCTACTGTACATCTTACTGTAGAAATGATCAGGCCTACTGGACATCTCACTGTAGGAATGATCAGGCCTACTGTACATCTTACTGTAGAAATGATATCAGGCCTACTGTAAATATTACTGTAGAAAATATATCAGGCCTACTGTACATCTTACTGTAGAAATGATCAGGCCTACTGGACATTTCACTGTAGGAATGATCAGGCCTACTTTACATCTTACTGTGGAATGATCTGGCTTATTGTACATCTTACTGTAGAAATGATCAGGCCTACTGTACATCTTACTGTAGAAATGATATCAGGCCTACTGTACATCTTACTGTGGAAATGATCAGGCCTACTGTACATCTTACTGTAGAAATGATCAGGCCTTCTGTATATCTTACTGTAGAAATGACCAGGTCCACTGTACATCTTACTGTAGAAATTATCAGGTCTACTGTACATCTTACTGTAGAAATGATGAGGCCTACTGCACATCTTACTGTACAAATGATCAGGCCTACTGTACATCTTACTGTAGAAATGATCAGGCCTACTGTACATCTTACTGTAGTAATGATCAGGCCTACTGTACATCTTACTGTAGAAATGATAAGGCCTACTGTACATCTTATTGTAGAATGATCAGGCTTACTGGACATCTCACTGTAGAAATGATCAGGCATACTGTACATCTTACTGTAGAAATGATCAGGTCTACTGTACATCTTACTGTAGAAATGATATCAGGCCTACTGTACATCTTACTGTAGAAAATATTTCAGGCCTACTGTACATCTTACTGTAGAAATGATCAGGCCTTCTGTATATCTTACTGGATAAATTACCAGGTCCACTGGACATCTCACTGTAGCAATGATCAGGCCTACTGTACATCTTACTGTAGAAATGATATCAGGCCTACTGTACATCTTACTGTGGAAATGATCAGGCCTACTGTACATCTCACTGTAGAAATGATCAGGCCTTCTGTATATCTTACTGTAGAAATGACCAGGTCCACTGTACATCTTACTGTAGAAATTATCAGGTCTACTGTACATCTTACTGTAGAAATGATGAGGCCTACTGCACATCTTACTGTAGAATGATCAGGCTTACTGGACATCTCACTGTAGAAATGATCATGCATACTGTACATCTTACTGTACAAATGATCAGGCCTACTGTACAACTTACTGTAGAAATGATGAGGCCTACTGCACATCTTAATGTAGAAATGATCAGGCCTACTGCACATCTTACTGTAGAAATGATCAGGCCTACTGTACATCTTACTGTAGAAATGATAACAGGCCTACTGTACATCTTACTGTAGAAATGATCAGGCCTACTGTACATCTTACTGTAGAAATGATCAGGCCTTCTGTATATCTTACTGTAGAAATTACCAGGTCCACTGGACATCTCACTGTAGCAATGATCAGGCCTACTGTACATCTTACTGTAGAAATGATATCAGGCCTACTGTACATCTTACTGTGGAAATGATCAGGCCTACTGTACATCTTACTGTAGAAATGATCAGGCCTTCTGTATATCTTACTGTAGAAATGACCAGGTCCACTGTACATCTTACTGTAGAAATTATCAGGTCTACTGTACATCTTACTGTAGAAATGATGAGGCCTACTTCACATCTTACTGTAGAATGATCAGGCCTACTGTACATCTTACTGTAGACTGATCCGGCTTATTGTACATATTACTGTAGAAATGATAAGGCCAACTGTACATCTTACTGTAGAAATGATATCAGGCCTACTGTACATCTTACTGTAGAAAGATATCAGGCCTACTGCACATCTTACTGTAGAAATGATCAGGCCTTCTGTATATCTTACTGTAGAAATTACCAGGTCCACTGGACATCTCACTGTAGCAATGATCAGGCCTACTGTACATCTTACTGTAGAAATGATATCAGGCCTACTGTACATCTTACTGTAGTAATGATCAGGCCTACTGTACATCTTACTGTAGAAATGATCAGGCCTACTGTACATCTTACTGTAGTAATGATCAGGCCTACTGTACATCTTACTGTAGAAATGATCAGGCCTACTGTACATCTTACTGTAGAATGATCAGGCTTACTGGACATCTTACTGTAGAAATGATCAGGTCTACTTTACATCTTACTGTAGAAATGATCAGGCCTACTGTACATCTTACTGTAGAAATGATCAGGCCAACTGTACATCTTGCTGTAGAAATGATATCAGGCCTACTGTACATCTTACTGTAGAAAAGATATCAGGCCTACTGTACATCTTACTGTAGAATTATCCGGCTTATTGTACATCTTACTGTAGAAATGATCAGGCCTACTGTACATCTTACTGTAGAAATGATCAGGCCTACTGTACATCTTACTGTAGAAATGATCAGGCCTACTGTACATCTTACTGTAGTAATGATCAGGCCTACTGTACATCTTACTGTAGAAATGATCAGGCCTACTGTACATCTTATTGTAGAATGATCAGGCTTACTGGACATCTCACTGTAGAAATGATCAGGCATACTGTACATCTTACTGTAGAAATGATCAGGTCTACTGTACATCTTACTGTAGAAATGATCAGGCCTACTGTACATCTTACTGTAGAAATGATCAGGCCTACTGTACATCTTACTGTAGAAATGATCAGGCCTACTGTACATCTTATTGTAGAATGATCAGGCTTACTGGACATCTCACTGTAGAAATGATCAGGCATACTGTACATCTTACTGTAGAAATGATCAGGTCTACTGTACATCTTACTGTAGAAATGATATCAGGCCTACTGTACATCTTACTGTAGAAAAGATTTCAGGCCTACTGTACATCTTACTGTAGAAATGATCAGGCCTTCTGTATATCTTACTGTAGAAATTACCAGGTCCACTGGACATCTCACTGTAGCAATGATCAGGCCTACTGTACATCTTACTGTAGAAATGATATCAGGCCTACTGTACATCTTACTGTGGAAATGATCAGGCCTACTGTACATCTCACTGTAGAAATGATCAGGCCTTCTGTATATCTTACTGTAGAAATGACCAGGTCCACTGTACATCTTACTGTAGAAATTATCAGGTCTACTGTACATCTTACTGTAGAAATGATGAGGCCTACTGCACATCTTACTGTAGAATGATCAGGCTTACTGGACATCTCACTGTATAAATGATCATGCATACTGTACATCTTACTGTACAAATGATCAGGCCTACTGTACAACTTACTGTAGAAATGATGAGGCCTACTGCACATCTTAATGTAGAAATGATCAGGCCTACTGCACATCTTACTGTAGAAATGATCAGGCCTACTGTACATCTTACTGTAGAAATGATAACAGGCCTACTGTACATCTTGCTGTAGAAATGATATCAGGCCTACTGTACATCTTACTGTAGAAAAGATATCAGGCCTACTGTACATCTTACTGTAGAATGATCCGGCTTATTGTACATCTTACTGTAGAAATGATCAGGCCTACTGTACATCTTACTGTAGAAATGATCAGGCCTACTGTACATCTTACTGTAGAAATGATCAGGCCTACTGTACATCTTACTGTAGCAGGCCTACTGTACATCTTACTGTAGAAATGATCAGGCCTACTGTACATCTTACTGTAGTAATGATCAGGCCTACTGTACATCTTACTGTAGAAATGATCAGGCCTACTGTACATCTTATTGTAGAATGATCAGGCTTACTGGACATCTCACTGTAGAAATGATCAGGCATACTGTACATCTTACTGTAGAAATGATCAGGTCTACTGTACATCTTACTGTAGAAATGATCAGGCCTACTGTACATCTTACTGTAGAAATGATCAGGCCTACTGTACATCTTACTGTAGAAATGATCAGGCCTACTGTACATCTTATTGTAGAATGATCAGGCTTACTGGACATCTCACTGTAGAAATGATCAGGCATACTGTACATCTTACTGTAGAAATGATCAGGTCTACTGTACATCTTACTGTAGAAATGATATCAGGCCTACTGTACATCTTACTGTAGAAAAGATTTCAGGCCTACTGTACATCTTACTGTAGAAATGATCAGGCCTTCTGTATATCTTACTGTAGAAATTACCAGGTCCACTGGACATCTCACTGTAGCAATGATCAGGCCTACTGTACATCTTACTGTAGAAATGATATCAGGCCTACTGTACATCTTACTGTGGAAATGATCAGGCCTACTGTACATCTCACTGTAGAAATGATCAGGCCTTCTGTATATCTTACTGTAGAAATGACCAGGTCCACTGTACATCTTACTGTAGAAATTATCAGGTCTACTGTACATCTTACTGTAGAAATGATGAGGCCTACTGCACATCTTACTGTAGAATGATCAGGCTTACTGGACATCTCACTGTATAAATGATCATGCATACTGTACATCTTACTGTACAAATGAGTCAGGCCTACTGTACAACTTACTGTAGAAATGATGAGGCCTACTGCACATCTTAATGTAGAAATGATCAGGCCTGCACATCTTACTGTAGAAATGATCAGGCCTACTTACATCTTACTGTAGAAATGATAACAGGCCTACTGTACATCTTGCTGTAGAAATGATATCAGGCCTACTGTACATCTTACTGTAGAAAGATATCAGGCCTACTGTACATCTTACTGTAGAATGATCTTGTACATCTTACTGTAGAAATGATCAGGCCTACTGTACATCTTACTGTAGAAATGATCAGGCCTACTGTACATCTTACTGTAAATGATCAGGCCTACTGTACATCTTACTGTAGTAATGATCAGGCTACTGTACATCTTACTGTAGAAATGATCAGGCCTACTGTACATCTTATTGTAGAATGATCAGGCTTACTGGACATCTCACTGTAGAAATGATCAGGCATACTGTACATCTTACTGTAGAAATGATCAGGTCTACTGTACATCTTTACTGTAGAAATGATCAGGCCTACTGTACATCTTACTGTGAAATGATCAGGCCTACTGTACATCTTACTGTAGAAATGATCAGGCCTACTGTACATCTTATTGTAGAATGATCAGGCTTACTGGACATCTCACTGTAGAAATGATCAGGCATACTGTACATCTTACTGTAGAAATGATCAGGTCTACTGTACATCTTACTGTAGAAATGATATCAGGCCTACTGTACATCTTACTGTGAAAGATTTCAGGCCTACTGTACATCTTACTGTAGAAATGATCAGGCCTTCTGTATATCTTACTGTAGAAATTACCAGGTCCACTGGACATCTCACTGTAGCAATGATCAGGCCTACTGTGCATCTTACTGTAGAAATGATATCAGGCCTACTGTACATCTTACTGTGAAATGATCAGGCCTACTGTACATCTCACTGTAGAAATGATCAGGCCTTCTGTATATCTTACTGTAGAAATGACCAGGTCCACTGTACATCTTACTGTAGAAATTATCAGGTCTACTGTACATCTTACTGTAGAAATGATGAGGCCTACTGCACATCTTACTGTAGAATGATCAGGCTTACTGGACATCTCACTGTATAAATGATCATGCATACTGTACATCTTACTGTACAAATGATCAGGCCTACTGTACAACTTACTGTAGAAATGATGAGGCCTACTGCACATCTTAATGTAGAAATGATCAGGCCTACTGCACATCTTACTGTAGAAATGATCAGGCCTACTGTACATCTTACTGTAGAAATGATAACAGGCCTACTGTACATCTTACTGTAGAAATGATCAGGCCTACTGTACATCTTACTGTAGAAATGATCAGGCCTACTGGACATCTCACTGTAAGAATGATCAGGCCTACTGTACATCTTACTGTAGAATGATCCGGCTTATTGTACATCTTACTGTAGAAATGATCAGGCCTACTGTACATCTTACTGTAGAAATGATCAGGCCTACTGTACATCTTACTGTAGAAATGATCAGGCCTACTGTACATCTTACTGTAGTAATGATCAGGCCTACTGTACATCTTACTGTAGAAATGATCAGGCCTACTGTACATCTTATTATAGAATGATCAGGCTTACTGGACATCTCACTGTAGAAATGATCAGGCATACTGTACATCTTACTGTAGAAATGATCAGGTCTACTGTACATCTTACTGTAGAAATGATCAGGCCTACTGTACATCTTACTGTAGAAATGATCAGGCCTACTGTACAACTTACTGTAGAAATGATGAGGCCTACTGCACATCTAACTGTAGAAATGATCAGGTCTACTGTACATCTTACTGTAGAAATGATGAGGCCTACTGTACATCTTACTGTAGAAATGATCAGGTCTACTGTACATCTTACTGTAGAAATGATGAGGCCTACTGTACATCTTACTGTAGAAATGATCAGGCCTACTGTACATCTTACTGTAGAAATGATCAGGCCTACTGGACATCTCACTGTAGGAATGATCAGGCCTACTGTACATCTTACTGTAGAATGATCCGGCTTATTGTACATCTTACTGTAGAAATGATAAGGCCAACTGTACATCTTACTGTAGAAATGATATCAGGCCTACTGTACATCTTACTGTAGAAAAGATATCAGGCCTACTGTACATCTTACTGTAGAAATGATCAGGCCTTCTGTATATCTTACTGTAGAAATTACCAGGTCCACTGGACATCTCACTGTAGCAATGATCAGGCCTACTGTACATCTTACTGTAGAAATGATATCAGGCCTACTGTACATCTTACTGTGGAAATGATCAGGCCTACTGTACATCTTACTGTAGAAATGATCAGGCCTTCTGTATATCTTACTGTAGAAATGACCAGGTCCACTGTACATCTTACTGTAGAAATTATCAGGTCTACTGTACATCTTACTGTAGAAATGATGAGGCCTACTTCACATCTTACTGTAGAATGATCAGGCCTACTGTACATCTTACTGTAGACTGATCCGGCTTATTGTACATATTACTGTAGAAATGATATCAGGCCTACTGTACATCTTACTGTAGAAAAGATATCAGGCCTACTGCACATCTTACTGTAGAAATGATCAGGCCTTCTGTATATCTTACTGTAGAAATTACCAGGTCCACTGGACATCTCACTGTAGCAATGATCAGGCCTACTGTACATCTTACTGTAGAAATGATATCAGGCCTACTGTACATCTTACTGTAGTAATGATCAGGCCTACTGTACATCTTACTGTAGAAATGATCAGGCCTACTGTACATCTTACTGTAGTAATGATCAGGCCTACTGTACATCTTACTGTAGAAATGATCAGGCCTACTGTACATCTTATTGTAGAATGATCAGGCTTACTGGACATCTTACTGTAGAAATGATCAGGTCTACTGTACATCTTACTGTAGAAATGATCAGGCCTACTGTACATCTTACTGTAGAAATGATCAGGCCAACTGTACATCTTGCTGTAGAAATGATATCAGGCCTACTGTACATCTTACTGTAGAAAAGATATCAGGCCTACTGTACATCTTACTATAGAAATGATCAGGCCTTCTGTATATCTTACTGTAGAAATTACCAGGTCCACTGGACATCTCACTGTAGGAATGATCAGGCCTACTGTACATCTTACTGTAGAAATGATATCAGGCCTACTGTACATCTTACTGTGGAAATGATCAGACCTACTGTACATTTTACTGTAGAAATGATCAGGCCTTCTGTATATCTTACTGTAGAAATGACCAGGTCCACTGTACATCTTACTGTAGAAATTATCAGGTCTACTGTACATCTTACTGTAGAAATGATGAGGCCTACTGCACATCTTTCTGTAGAATGATCAGGCTTACTGGACATCTCACTGTAGAAATGATCATGCATACTGTACATCTTACTGTACAAATGATCAGGTCTACTGTACATCTTACTGTAGAAATGATCAGGCCTACTGTACATCTTACTGTAGAAATGATCAGGTCTATTGTACATCTTACTGTAGAAATGATCAGGCCTACTGTACATCTTACTGTAGAAATGATCAGGCCTACTGTACATCTTGTTGTAGAATGATCAGGCTTACTGGACATCTCACTGTAGAAATGATCAGGCATACTGTACATCTTACTGTAGAAATGATCAGGTCTACTGTACATCTTACTGTAGAAATGATCAGGCCTACTGTACATCTTACTGTAGAAAAGATATCAGGCCTACTGTACATCTTACTGTACAAATGATCAGGCCTTCTGTATATCTTACTGTAGAAATTACCAGGTCCACTGGACATCTCACTGTAGGAATGATCAGGCCTACTGTACATCTTACTGTAGAAATGATATCAGGCCTACTGTACATCTTACTGTGGAAATGATCAGGCCTACTGTACATCTTACTGTAGAAATGATCAGGCCTTCTGTATATATTACTGTAGAAATGACCAGGTCCACTGTACATCTTACTGTAGAAATTATCAGGTCTACTGTACATCTTACTGTAGAAATGATAAGGCCTACTGCACATCTTTCTGTAGAATGATCAGGCTTACTGGACATCTCACTGTAGAAATGATCGTGCATACTGTACATCTTACTGTACAAATGATCAGGCCTACTGTACATCTTACTGTAGAAATGATCAGGCCTACTGTACATCTTACTGTAGAAATGATCAGGCCTACTGGACATCTCACTGTAAGAATGATCAGGCCTACTGTACATCTTACTGTAGAATGATCCGGCTTATTGTACATCTTACTGTAGAAATGATCAGGCCTACTGTACATCTTACTGTAGAAATGATCAGGCCTACTGTACATCTTACTGTAGAAATGATCAGGCCTACTGTACATCTTACTGTAGTAATGATCAGGCCTACTGTACATCTTACTGTAGAAATGATCAGGCCTACTGTACATCTTATTGTAGAATGATCAGGCTTACTGGACATCTCACTGTAGAAATGATCAGGCATACTGTACATCTTACTGTAGAAATGATCAGGTCTACTGTACATCTTACTGTAGAAATGATCAGGCCTACTGTACATCTTACTGTAGAAATGATCAGGCCTACTGTACATCTTACTGTAGAAATGATCAGGTCTACTGTACATCTTACTGTAGAAATGATCAGGCTTACTGGACATCTTACTGTAGAAATGATCAGGTCTACTGTACATCTTACTGTAGAAATGATCAGGCCAACTGTACATCTTGCTGTAGAAATGATATCAGGCCTACTGTACATCTTACTGTAGAAAAGATATCAGGCCTACTGTACATCTTACTGTAGAATGATCCGGCTTATTGTACATCTTACTGTAGAAATGATCAGGCCTACTGTACATCTTACTGTAGAAATGATCAGGCCTACTGCACATCTTACTGTAGAAATGATCAGGCCTACTGTACATCTTACTGTAGAAATGATAACAGGCCTACTGTACATCTTACTGTAGAAATGATCAGGCCTACTGTACATCTTACTGTAGAAATGATCAGGCCTTCTGTATATCTTACTGTAGAAATTACCAGGTCCACTGGACATCTCACTGTAGCAATGATCAGGCCTACTGTACATCTTACTGTAGAAATGATATCAGGCCTACTGTACATCTTACTGTGGAAATGATCAGGCCTACTGTACATCTTACTGTAGAAATGATCAGGCCTTCTGTATATCTTACTGTAGAAATGACCAGGTCCACTGTACATCTTACTGTAGAAATTATCAGGTCTACTGTACATCTTACTGTAGAAATGATGAGGCCTACTTCACATCTTACTGTAGAATGATCAGGCCTACTGTACATCTTACTGTAGACTGATCCGGCTTATTGTACATATTACTGTAGAAATGATAAGGCCAACTGTACATCTTACTGTAGAAATGATATCAGGCCTACTGTACATCTTACTGTAGAAAAGATATCAGGCCTACTGCACATCTTACTGTAGAAATGATCAGGCCTTCTGTATATCTTACTGTAGAAATTACCAGGTCCACTGGACATCTCACTGTAGCAATGATCAGGCCTACTGTACATCTTACTGTAGAAATGATATCAGGCCTACTGTACATCTTACTGTAGTAATGATCAGGCCTACTGTACATCTTACTGTAGAAATGATCAGGCCTACTGTACATCTTACTGTAGAAATGATATCAGGCCTACTGTACATCTTACTGTAGAAAAGATATCAGGCCTACTGTACATCTTACTGTAGAATGATCCGGCTTATTGTACATCTTACTGTAGAAATGATCAGGCCTACTGTACATCTTACTGTAGAAATGATCAGGCCTACTGTACATCTTACTGTAGAAATGATCAGGCCTACTGTACATCTTACTGTAGTAATGATCAGGCCTACTGTACATCTTACTGTAGAAATGATCAGGCCTACTGTACATCTTATTGTAGAATGATCAGGCTTACTGGACATCTCACTGTAGAAATGATCAGGCATACTGTACATCTTACTGTAGAAATGATCAGGTCTACTGTACATCTTACTGTAGAAATGATCAGGCCTACTGTACATCTTACTGTAGAAATGATCAGGCCTACTGTACATCTTACTGTAGAAATGATCAGGCCTACTGTACATCTTATTGTAGAATGATCAGGCTTACTGGACATCTCACTGTAGAAATGATCAGGCATACTGTACATCTTACTGTAGAAATGATCAGGTCTACTGTACATCTTACTGTAGAAATGATCAGGCCTACTGTACATCTTACTGTAGAAATGATCAGGCCTACTGTACATCTTACTGTAGAAATGATCAGGTCTACTGTACATCTTACTGTAGAAATGATCAGGCTTACTGGACATCTTACTGTAGAAATGATCAGGTCTACTGTACATCTTACTGTAGAAATGATCAGGCCAACTGTACATCTTGCTGTAGAAATGATATCAGGCCTACTGTACATCTTACTGTAGAAAAGATATCAGGCCTACTGTACATCTTACTGTAGAATGATCCGGCTTATTGTACATCTTACTGTAGAAATGATCAGGCCTACTGTACATCTTACTGTAGAAATGATCAGGCCTACTGCACATCTTACTGTAGAAATGATCAGGCCTACTGTACATCTTACTGTAGAAATGATAACAGGCCTACTGTACATCTTACTGTAGAAATGATCAGGCCTACTGTACATCTTACTGTAGAAATGATCAGGCCTTCTGTATATCTTACTGTAGAAATTACCAGGTCCACTGGACATCTCACTGTAGCAATGATCAGGCCTACTGTACATCTTACTGTAGAAATGATATCAGGCCTACTGTACATCTTACTGTGGAAATGATCAGGCCTACTGTACATCTTACTGTAGAAATGATCAGGCCTTCTGTATATCTTACTGTAGAAATGACCAGGTCCACTGTACATCTTACTGTAGAAATTATCAGGTCTACTGTACATCTTACTGTAGAAATGATGAGGCCTACTTCACATCTTACTGTAGAATGATCAGGCCTACTGTACATCTTACTGTAGACTGATCCGGCTTGTACATATTACTGTAGAAATGATAAGGCCAACTGTACATCTTACTGTAGAAATGATATCAGGCCTACTGTACATCTTACTGTAGAAAAGATATCAGGCCTACTGCACATCTTACTGTAGAAATGATCAGGCCTTCTGTATATCTTACTGTAGAAATTACCAGGTCCACTGGACATCTCACTGTAGCAATGATCAGGCCTACTGTACATCTTACTGTAGAAATGATATCAGGCCTACTGTACATCTTACTGTAGTAATGATCAGGCCTACTGTACATCTTACTGTAGAAATGATCAGGCCTACTGTACATCTTACTGTAGAAATGATATCAGGCCTACTGTACATCTTACTGTAGAAAAGATATCAGGCCTACTGTACATCTTACTGTAGAATGATCCGGCTTATTGTACATCTTACTGTAGAAATGATCAGGCCTACTGTACATCTTACTGTAGAAATGATCAGGCCTACTGTACATCTTACTGTAGAAATGATCAGGCCTACTGTACATCTTACTGTAGTAATGATCAGGCCTACTGTACATCTTACTGTAGAAATGATCAGGCCTACTGTACATCTTATTGTAGAATGATCAGGCTTACTGGACATCTCACTGTAGAAATGATCAGGCATACTGTACATCTTACTGTAGAAATGATCAGGTCTACTGTACATCTTACTGTAGAAATGATCAGGCCTACTGTACATCTTACTGTAGAAATGATCAGGCCTACTGTACATCTTACTGTAGAAATGATCAGGCCTACTGTACATCTTATTGTAGAATGATCAGGCTTACTGGACATCTCACTGTAGAAATGATCAGGCATACTGTACATCTTACTGTAGAAATGATCAGGTCTACTGTACATCTTACTGTAGAAATGATATCAGGCCTACTGTACATCTTACTGTAGAAAAGATTTCAGGCCTACTGTACATCTTACTGTAGAAATGATCAGGCCTTCTGTATATCTTACTGTAGAAATTACCAGGTCCACTGGACATCTCACTGTAGCAATGATCAGGCCTACTGTACATCTTACTGTAGAAATGATATCAGGCCTACTGTACATCTTACTGTGGAAATGATCAGGCCTACTGTACATCTCACTGTAGAAATGATCAGGCCTTCTGTATATCTTACTGTAGAAATGACCAGGTCCACTGTACATCTTACTGTAGAAATTATCAGGTCTACTGTACATCTTACTGTAGAAATGATGAGGCCTACTGCACATCTTACTGTATAATGATCAGGCTTACTGGACATCTCACTGTAGAAATGATCATGCATACTGTACATCTTACTGTACAAATGATCAGGCCTACTGTACAACTTACTGTAGAAATGATGAGGCCTACTGCACATCTTAATGTAGAAATGATCAGGCCTACTGCACATCTTACTGTAGAAATGATCAGGCCTACTGTACATCTTACTGTAGAAATGATAACAGGCCTACTGTACATCTTACTGTAGAAATGATCAGGCCTACTGTACATCTTACTGTAGAAATGATCAGGCCTACTGGACATCTCACTGTAAGAATGATCAGGCCTACTGTACATCTTACTGTAGAATGATCCGGCTTATTGTACATCTTACTGTAGAAATGATCAGGCCTACTGTACATCTTACTGTAGAAATGATCAGGCCTACTGTACATCTTACTGTAGAAATGATCAGGCCTACTGTACATCTTACTGTAGTAATGATCAGGCCTACTGTACATCTTACTGTAGAAATGATCAGGCCTACTGTACATCTTATTATAGAATGATCAGGCTTACTGGACATCTCACTGTAGAAATGATCAGGCATACTGTACATCTTACTGTAGAAATGATCAGATCTACTGTACATCTTACTGTAGAAATGATCAGGCCTACTGTACATCTTACTGTAGAAATGATCAGGCCTACTGTACAACTTACTGTAGAAATGATGAGGCCTACTGCACATCTAACTGTAGAAATGATCAGGCCTACTGTACATCTTACTGTAGAAATGATCAGGTCTACTGTACATCTTACTGTAGAAATGATGAGGCCTACTGTACATCTTACTGTAGAAATGATCAGGCCTACTGTACATCTTACTGTAGAAATGATCAGGCCTACTGGACATCTCACTGTAGGAATGATCAGGCCTACTGTACATCTTACTGTAGAATGATCCGGCTTATTGTACATCTTACTGTAGAAATGATAAGGCCAACTGTACATCTTACTGTAGAAATGATATCAGGCCTACTGTACATCTTACTGTAGAAAAGATATCAGGCCTACTGTACATCTTACTGTAGAAATGATCAGGCCTTCTGTATATCTTACTGTAGAAATTACCAGGTCCACTGGACATCTCACTGTAGCAATGATCAGGCCTACTGTACATCTTACTGTAGAAATGATATCAGGCCTACTGTACATCTTACTGTGGAAATGATCAGGCCTACTGTACATCTTACTGTAGAAATGATCAGGCCTTCTGTATATCTTACTGTAGAAATGACCAGGTCCACTGTACATCTTACTGTAGAAATTATCAGGTCTACTGTACATCTTACTGTAGAAATGATGACGCCTACTTCACATCTTACTGTAGAATGATCAGGCCTACTGTACATCTTACTGTAGACTGATCCGGCTTATTGTACATATTACTGTAGAAATGATAAGGCCAACTGTACATCTTACTGTAGAAATGATATCAGGCCTACTGTACATCTTACTGTAGAAAAGATATCAGGCCTACTGCACATCTTACTGTAGAAATGATCAGGCCTTCTGTATATCTTACTGTAGAAATTACCAGGTCCACTGGACATCTCACTGTAGCAATGATCAGGCCTACTGTACATCTTACTGTAGAAATGATATCAGGCCTACTGTACATCTTACTGTAGTAATGATCAGGCCTACTGTACATCTTACTGTAGAAATGATCAGGCCTACTGTACATCTTACTGTAGTAATGATCAGGCCTACTGTACATCTTACTGTAGAAATGATCAGGCCTACTGTACATCTTATTGTAGAATGATCAGGCTTACTGGACATCTTACTGTAGAAATGATCAGGTCTACTGTACATCTTACTGTAGAAATGATCAGGCCTACTGTACATCTTACTGTAGAAATGATCAGGCCAACTGTACATCTTGCTGTAGAAATGATATCAGGCCTACTGTACATCTTACTGTAGAAAAGATATCAGGCCTACTGTACATCTTACTGTAGAAATGATCAGGCCTTCTGTATATCTTACTGTAGAAATTACCAGGTCCACTGGACATCTCACTGTAGGAATGATCAGGCCTACTGTACATCTTACTGTAGAAATGATATCAGGCCTACTGTACATCTTACTGTGGAAATGATCAGACCTACTGTACATTTTACTGTAGAAATGATCAGGCCTTCTGTATATCTTACTGTAGAAATGACCAGGTCCACTGTACATCTTACTGTAGAAATTATCAGGTCTACTGTACATCTTACTGTAGAAATGATGAGGCCTACTGCACATCTTTCTGTAGAATGATCAGGCTTACTGGACATCTCACTGTAGAAATGATCATGCATACTGTACATCTTACTGTACAAATGATCAGGTCTACTGTACATCTTACTGTAGAAATGATCAGGCCTACTGTACATCTTACTGTAGAAATGATCAGGTCTATTGTACATCTTACTGTAGAAATGATCAGGCCTACTGTACATCTTACTGTAGAAATGATCAGGCCTACTGTACATCTTGTTGTAGAATGATCAGGCTTACTGGACATCTCACTGTAGAAATGATCAGGCATACTGTACATCTTACTGTAGAAATGATCAGGTCTACTGTACATCTTACTGTAGAAATGATCAGGCCTACTGTATATCTTACTGTAGAAATTACCAGGTCCACTGGACATCTCACTGTAGGAATGATCAGGCCTACTGTACATCTTACTGTAGAAATGATATCAGGCCTACTGTACATCTTACTGTAGAAATGACCAGGTCCACTGTACATCTTACTGTAGAAATTATCAGGTCTACTGTACATCTTACTGTAGAAATGATAAGGCCTACTGCACATCTTTCTGTAGAATGATCAGGCTTACTGGACATCTCTACTGTAGAAATGATCGTGCATACTGTACATCTTACTGTACAAATGATCAGGCCTTACTGTACATCTTACTGTAGAAATGATCAGGCCTACTGTACATCTTACTGTAGAAATGATCAGGCCTACTGGACATCTCACTGTAAGAATGATCAGGCCTACTGTACATCTTACTGTAGAATGATCCGGCTTATTGTACATCTTACTGTAGAAATGATCAGGCCTACTGTACATCTTACTGTAGAAATGATCAGGCCTACTGTACATCTTACTGTAGAAATGATCAGGCCTACTGTACATCTTACTGTAGTAATGATCAGGCCTACTGTACATCTTACTGTAGAAATGATCAGGCCTACTGTACATCTTATTGTAGAATGATCAGGCTTACTGGACATCTCACTGTAGAAATGATCAGGCATACTGTACATCTTACTGTAGAAATGATCAGGTCTACTGTACATCTTACTGTAGAAATGATCAGGCCTACTGTACATCTTACTGTAGAAATGATCAGGCCTACTGTACAACTTACTGTAGAAATGATGAGGCCTACTGCACATCTAACTGTAGAAATGATCAGGCCTACTGTACATCTTACTGTAGAAATGATCAGGTCTACTGTACATCTTACTGTAGAAATGATGAGGCCTACTGTACATCTTACTGTAGAAATGATCAGGCCTACTGTACATCTTACTGTAGAAATGATCAGGCCTACTGGACATCTCACTGTAGGAATGATCAGGCCTACTGTACATCTTACTTTAGAATGATCCGGCTTATTGTACATCTTACTGTAGAAATGATAAGGCCAACTGTACATCTTACTGTAGAAATGATATCAGGCCTACTGTACATCTTACTGTAGAAATGATCAGGCCTTCTGTATATCTTACTGTAGAAATTACCAGGTCCACTGGACATCTCACTGTAGCAATGATCAGGCCTACTGTACATCTTACTGTAGAAATGATATCAGGCCTACTGTACATCTTACTGTGGAAATGATCAGGCCTACTGTACATCTTACTGTAGAAATGATCAGGCCTTCTGTATATCTTACTGTAGAAATGACCAGGTCCACTGTACATCTTACTGTAGAAATTATCAGGTCTACTGTACATCTTACTGTAGAAATGATGAGGCCTACTTCACATCTTACTGTAGAATGATCAGGCCTACTGTACATCTTACTGTAGACTGATCCGGCTTATTGTACATATTACTGTAGAAATGATAAGGCCAACTGTACATCTTACTGTAGAAATGATATCAGGCCTACTGTACATCTTACTGTAGAAAAGATATCAGGCCTACTGCACATCTTACTGTAGAAATGATCAGGCCTTCTGTATATCTTACTGTAGAAATTACCAGGTCCACTGGACATCTCACTGTAGCAATGATCAGGCCTACTGTACATCTTACTGTAGAAATGATATCAGGCCTACTGTACATCTTACTGTAGTAATGATCAGGCCTACTGTACATCTTACTGTAAAAATGATCAGGCCTACTGTACATCTTACTGTAGTAATGATCAGGCCTACTGTACATCTTACTGTAGAAATGATCAGGCCTACTGTACATCTTATTGTAGAATGATCAGGCTTACTGGACATCTTACTGTAGAAATGATCAGGTCTACTGTACATCTTACTGTAGAAATGATCAGGCCTACTGTACATCTTACTGTAGAAATGATCAGGCCAACTGTACATCTTGCTGTAGAAATGATATCAGGCCTACTGTACATCTTACTGTAGAAAAGATATCAGGCCTACTGTACATCTTACTGTAGAAATGATCAGGCCTTCTGTATATCTTACTGTAGAAATTACCAGGTCCACTGGACATCTCACTGTAGGAATGATCAGGCCTACTGTACATCTTACTGTAGAAATGATATCAGGCCTACTGTACATCTTACTGTGGAAATGATCAGACCTACTGTACATTTTACTGTAGAAATGATCAGGCCTTCTGTATATCTTACTGTAGAAATGACCAGGTCCACTGTACATCTTACTGTAGAAATTATCAGGTCTACTGTACATCTTACTGTAGAAATGATGAGGCCTACTGCACATCTTTCTGTAGAATGATCAGGCTTACTGGACATCTCACTGTAGAAATGATCATGCATACTGTACATCTTACTGTACAAATGATCAGGTCTACTGTACATCTTACTGTAGAAATGATCAGGCCTACTGTACATCTTACTGTAGAAATGATCAGGTCTATTGTACATCTTACTGTAGAAATGATCAGGCCTACTGTACATCTTACTGTAGAAATGATCAGGCCTACTGTACATCTTGTTGTAGAATGATCAGGCTTACTGGACATCTCACTGTAGAAATGATCAGGCATACTGTACATCTTACTGTAGAAATGATCAGGTCTACTGTACATCTTACTGTAGAAATGATCAGGCCTACTGTACATCTTACTGTAGAAAAGATATCAGGCCTACTGTACATCTTACTGTACAAATGATCAGGCCTTCTGTATATCTTACTGTAGAAATTACCAGGTCCACTGGACATCTCACTGTAGGAATGATCAGGCCTACTGTACATCTTACTGTAGAAATGATATCAGGCCTACTGTACATCTTACTGTGGAAATGATCAGGCCTACTGTACATCTTACTGTAGAAATGATCAGGCCTTCTGTATATATTACTGTAGAAATGACCAGGTCCACTGTACATCTTACTGTAGAAATTATCAGGTCTACTGTACATCTTACTGTAGAAATGATAAGGCCTACTGCACATCTTTCTGTAGAATGATCAGGCTTACTGGACATCTCACTGTAGAAATGATCGTGCATACTGTACATCTTACTGTACAAATGATCAGGCCTACTGTACATCTTACTGTAGAAATGATCAGGCCTACTGTACATCTTACTGTAGAAATGATCAGGCATACTGTACATCTTACTGTAGAAATGATCAGGTCTTCTGTACATCTTACTGTAGAAATGATCAGGCCTACTGTACATCTTATTGTAGAATGATCAGGCTTACTGGACATCTCACTGTAGAAATGATCAGGCATACTGTACATCTTACTGTAGAAATGATCAGGCTTACTGTACATCTTATTGTAGTAATGATCAGGCCTACTGTACATCTTATTGTAGAATGATCAGGCTTACTGGACATCTCACTGTAGAAATGATCAGGCATTCTGTACATCTTACTGTAGAAATGATCAGGTCTACTGTACATCTTACTGTAGAAATGATCAGGCGTACTGTACATCTTACTGTAGAAATGATCAGGCCTACTGTACATCTTACTGTAGTAATGATCAGGCCTACTGTACATCTTACTGTAGAAGTGATCAGGCCTACTGTACATCTTACTGTAGAAATGATCAGGCCTACTGGACATCTCACTTCATGAATGATCAGGCCTACTGTACATCTTATTGTCGAATGATCAGGCTTACTGGACATTTCACTGTAGGAATGATCAGGCCTACTGTACATCTTACTGTAGAAATGATATCAGGTCTACTGTACATCTTACTGTGAAAATGATCAGGCCTACTGTACATCTTACTGTAGAAATAATCAGGCCTACTGGACATCTCACTGTAGGAATGATCAGGCCTACTGTACATCTTACTGTAGAATGATCCGGCTTGTTGTACATCTTACTGTAGAAATGATCAGGCCTACTGTACATCTTACTGTAGTAATGATCATGCCTACTGTACATCTTACTGTAGAAATGATCAGGCCTACTGTACATCTTACTGTAGAAATGATCAGGCCTACTGGACATCTCACTGTAGGAATGATCAGGCCTACTGTACATCTTATTTTGTAGAATGATCAGGCTTACTGGACATCTCACTGTAGGAATGATCAGGCCTACTGTACATCTTACTGTAGAAATGATATCAGGCCTACTGTACATCTTACTGTGGAAATGATCAGAACTTCTGTACATCTTACTGTAGAAATGATCAGGCCTTCTGTATATCTTACTGTAGAAATGACCAGGTCCACTGTACATCTTACTGTAGAAATTATCAGGCCTACTGTACATCTTACTGTAGAAATGATGAGGCCTACAGCACATATTACTGTAGAAATTATCAGGTCTACTGTACATCTTACTGTAGAAATGATGAGGCCTACTGCACATCTTACTGTAGAATGATAAGGCTTACTGGACATCTCACTGTAGAAATGATCATGCATACTGTACATCTTACTGTACAAATGATCAGGCCTACTGTACATCTTACTGTAGAAATGATCAGGCCTACTGTACATCTCACTGTAGAAATGATCAGGCATACTGTACATCTTACTGTAGAAATGATCAGGTCTACTGTACATCTTACTGTAGTAATGATCAGGCCTACTGTACATCTTACTGTAGAAATGATCAGGCCTACTGTACATCTTATTGTAGAATGATAAGGCTTACTGGACATCTCACTGTAGAAATGATCAGGCATACTGTACATCTTACTGTAGAAATGATCAGGTCTACTGTATGTCTTACTGTAGAAATGATGAGGCCTACTGTACATCTTACTGTAGAAATGATCAGGGCTACTGTACATCTTACTGTAGAAATGATCAGGCCTACTGGACATCTCACTGTAGGAATGATCAGGCCTACTTTACATCTTACTGTGCAATGATCCGGCTTATTGTACATCTTACTGTAGAAATGATCAGGCCTACTGTACATCTTACTGTAGAAATGATATCAGGCCTACTGTACAACTTACTGTGGAAATGATCAGGCCTACTGTACATCTTACTGTAGAAATGATCAGGCCTTCTGTATATCTTACTGTAGAAATGACCAGGTCCACTGTACATCTTACTGTAGAAATTATCAGGTCTACTGTACATCTTACTGTAGAAATGATGAGGCCTACTGCACATCTTACTGTACAAATGATCAGGCCTACTGTACATCTTACTGTAGAAATAATCAGGCCTACTGTACATCTTACTGTAGAAATGATCAGGCATACTGTACATCTTACTGTAGAAATGATCAGGTCTACTGTACATCTTACTGTAGAAATGATCAGGCCTACTGTACATCTTACTGTAGAAATGATCAGGCCTACTGTACATCTTACTGTAGTAATGATTAGGCCTACTGTACATCTTACTGTAGAAATGATCATGCTTACTGTACATCTTACTGTAGAAATGATCAGGCCTACTGTACATCTTACTGTAGAAATGATCAGGCCTACTGGACATCTCACTGTAGGAATGATCAGGCCTACTGTACATCTTATTTTGTAGAATGATCAGGCTTACTGGACATCTCACTGTAGGAATGATCAGGCCTACTGTACATCTTACTGTAGAAATGATATCAGGCCTACTGTACATCTTACTGTGGAAATGATCAGAACTTCTGTACATCTTACTGTAGAAATGATCAGGCCTTCTGTATATCTTACTGTAGAAATGACCAGGTCCACTGTACATCTTACTGTAGAAATTATCAGGTCTACTGTACATCTTACTGTAGAAATGATGAGGCCTACTGCACATCTTACTGTAGAAATTATCAGGTCTACTGTACATCTTACTGTAGAAATGATGAGGCCTACTGCACATCTTACTGTAGAATGATAAGGCTTACTGGACATCTCACTGTAGAAATGATCATGCATACTGTACATCTTACTGTACAAATGATCAGGCCTACTGTACATCTTACTGTAGAAATGATCAGGCCTACTGTACATCTCACTGTAGAAATGATCAGGCATACTGTACATCTTACTGTAGAAATGATCAGGTCTACTGTACATCTTACTGTAGTAATGATCAGGCCTACTGTACATCTTACTGTAGAAATGATCAGGCCTACTGTACATCTTATTGTAGAATGATAAGGCTTACTGGACATCTCACTGTAGAAATGATCAGGCATACTGTACATCTTACTGTAGAAATGATCAGGTCTACTGTATGTCTTACTGTAGAAATGATGAGGCCTACTGTACATCTTACTGTAGAAATGATCAGGGCTACTGTACATCTTACTGTAGAAATGATCAGGCCTACTGGACATCTCACTGTAGGAATGATCAGGCCTACTGTACATCTTACTGTGGAAATGATATCAGGCCTACTGTAAATCTTACTGTAGAAAATATATCAGGCCTACTGTACATCTTACTGTAGAAATGATCAGGCCTACTGGACATTTCACTGTAGGAATGATCAGGCCTACTTTACATCTTACTGTGCAATGATCCGGCTTATTGTACATCTTACTGTAGAAATGATCAGGCCTACTGTACATCTTACTGTAGAAATGATATCAGGCCTACTGTACATCTTACTGTGGAAATGATCAGGCCTACTGTACATCTTACTGTAGAAATGATCAGGCCTTCTGTATATCTTACTGTAGAAATGACCAGGTCCACTGTACATCTTACTGTAGAAATTATCAGGTCTACTGTACATCTTACTGTAGAAATGATGAGGCCTACTGCACATCTTACTGTACAAATGATCAGGCCTACTGTACATCTTACTGTAGAAATAATCAGGCCTACTGTACATCTTACTGTAGAAATGATCAGGCATACTGTACATCTTACTGTAGAAATGATCAGGTCTACTGTACATCTTACTGTAGAAATGATCAGGCCTACTGTACATCTTACTGTAGAAATGATCAGGCCTACTGTACATCTTACTGTAGTAATGATTAGGCCTACTGTACATCTTACTGTAGAAATGATCAGGCCTACTGTACATCTTATTGTAGAATGATCAGGCTTACTGGACATCTCACTGTAGAAATGATCAGGCATACTGTACATCTTACTGTAGAAATGACCAGGTCCACTGTACATCTTACTGTAGAAATTATCAGGTCTACTGTACATCTTACTGTAGAAATGATGAGGCCTACTGCACATCTTACTGTAGAATGATCAGGCTTACTGGACATCTCACTGTAGAAATGATCATGCATACTGTACATCTTACTGTACAAATGATCAGGCCTACTGTACAACTTACTGTAGAAATGATGAGGCCTACTGCACATCTTACTGTAGAAATGATCAGGCCTACTGCACATCTTACTGTAGAAATGATCAGGCCTACTGTACATCTTACTGTAGAAATGATAACAGGCCTACTGTACATCTTACTGTAGAAATGATCAGGCCTACTGTACATCTTACTGTAGAAATGATCAGGCCTACTGGACATCTCACTGTAAGAATGATCAGGCCTACTGTACATCTTACTGTAGAATGATCCGGCTTATTGTACATCTTACTGTAGAAATGATCAGGCCTACTGTACATCTTACTGTAGAAATGATCAGGCCTACTGTACATCTTACTGTAGTAATGATCAGGCCTACTGTACATCTTACTGTAGAAATGATCAGGCCTACTGTACATCTTATTGTAGAATGATCAGGCTTACTGGACATCTCACTGTAGAAATGATCAGGCATACTGTACATCTTACTGTAGAAATGATCAGGTCTACTGTACATCTTACTGTAGAAATGATCAGGCCTACTGTACATCTTACTGTAGAAATGATCAGGTCTACTGTACATCTTACTGTAGAAATGATGAGGCCTACTGTACATCTTACTGTAGAAATGATCAGGCCTACTGTACATCTTACTGTAGAAATGATCAGGCCTACTGGACATCTCACTGTAAGAATGATCAGGCCTACTGTACATCTTACTGTAGAATGATCCGGCTTATTGTACATCTTACTGTAGAAATGATAAGGCCAACTGTACATCTTACTGTAGAAATGATATCAGGCCTACTGTACATCTTACTGTAGAAAAGATATCAGGCCTACTGTACATCTTACTGTAGAAATGATCAGGCCTTCTGTATATCTTACTGTAGAAATTACCAGGTCCACTGGACATCTCACTGTAGCAATGATCAGGCCTACTGTACATCTCACTGTAGAAATGATATCAGGCCTACTGTACATCTTACTGTGGAAATGATCAGGCCTACTGTACATCTTACTGTAGAAATGATCAGGCCTTCTGTATATCTTACTGTAGAAATGACCAGGTCCACTGTACATCTTACTGTAGAAAAGATATCATGCCTACTGTACATCTTACTGTAGTAATGATCAGGCCTACTGTACATCTTACTGTAGAAATGATCAGGCCTACTGTACATCTTACTGTAGAAATGATCAGGCCTACTGTACATCTTACTGTAGAAATGATCAGGCCTACTGTACATCTTACTGTAGAAATGATCAGGCCTACTGTACATCTTACTGTAGAAATGATCAGCAAACACAGTTCTGGGTTGTTCATCTACAGCTGGAAGCGGACTCCTGCCTGACTGAGAAAGCAGGTGATGTTCTTGTCCAATTTGGCACCACATACCTATGTGAGTCTGGGTTCTCAAATCTGGATTACTGAAAAAACACAGAAACAGTTTCAAGGCTGAGTATGAACTCAGTGTTGCCCTTTCAAAAACACAGCCCAGAATAGACATGCTCTCATTAGGACTGTGTGTGTTTTCTGGTCTACATCTGTGTGCTGTGATCAATCAGTTTATTCCAGTTCAAAAATGTATTGTATTTTAAGAGCAACAGTTCCAACCTAGACTTTCTTTCAACAGTCATTTCTACAGTAATATGTACAGTAGGCCTGATAATTTTTCATCTGTACTGTTACTTAGGGTTGCACTATCAAAAAGCCTGTGTGTGTGTTCTGTTGTTCATCTGTGTGATGTGATCAATCCGTTTATTCCAGTTCATAATGAAAAGGATTTATTGTATTTTAACAGCATCAGTTCCAACCTAGACAGATATGTAAGTGTTTTTAATTAGGGAAAATAAACATAAATAGATATTTACAGTGAGGGAAAAAAGTTTTTGATCCCCTGCTGATTTTGTACGTTTGCCCACTGACAAAGAAATGATCAGTCTATAATTTTAATGGTAGGTTTATTGAACAGTGAGAGACAGAATAACAACAAAGAAATCCAGAAAAACGCATGTGAAAAATGTTATAAATGGAATTGCATTTTAATGAGGGAAATAAGTACTTGACCCCTCTGCAAAACATGACTTAGTACTTGGTGGCAAAACCCCTGTTGGCAATCACAGAGGTCAGACGTTTCTTGTAGTTGGCCACCAGGTTAGCACACATCTCAGGAGGGATTTTGTCCCACTCCTCTTTGCAGATCTTCTCCAAGTCATTAAGGTTTCGAGGCTGACGTTTGGCAAGTCGAACCTTCAGCTCCCTCCACAGATTTTCTATGGGATTAAGGACTGGAGACTGGCTAGGCCACTCCAGGACCTTAATGTGCTTCTTCTTGAGCCACTCCTTTGTTGCCTTGGCCGTGTGTTTTGGGTCATTGTCATGCTGGAACACCCATCCACGACCCATTTTCAATGCTCTGGCTGAGGAAAGGAGGTTCTCACCCAAGATTTGACGGTACATGGCCCCATCCATTGTCCCTTTGATGCAGTGAAGTTGTCCCGTCCCCTTAGCAGAAAAACACCCCCAAAGCATAATGTTTCCACCTCCATGTTTGACGATGGGGATGGTGTTCTTGGGGTCATAGGCAGCATTCCTCCTCCTTCAAACACGGCCAGTTGAGTTGATTCCAAAGAGCTCCATTTTGGTCTCATCTGACCACAACACTTTCACCCAGATGTCCTCTGAATCATTCAGATGTTCATTGGCAAACTTCAGACGGGCATGTATATGTGCTTTCTTGAGCAGGGGGACCTTGCGGGCGCTGCAGGATTTCAGTCCTTCACGGTGTAGTGTGTTACCAATTGTTTTCTTGGTGACTATGGTCCCAGCTGCCTTGAGATCATTGACAAGATCCTCCTGTGTTGTTCTGGGATGATTCCTCACCGTTCTCATGATCATTGCAACTCCACGAGGTGAGATCTTGCATGGAGCCCCAGGCCGAGGAAGACTGACAGTTCTTTTGTGTTTCTTCCATTTGCGAATATTCGCACCATGTTGTCACCTTCTCACCAAGCTGCTTGGCGATGGTCTTGTAGCCCATTCTAGCCTTGTGTAGGTCTACAATCTTGTCCCTGACATCCTTGGAGAGCTCTTTGGTCTTGGCCATGGTGGAGAGTTTGGAATCTGATTGATTGATTGCTTCTGTGGACAGGTGTCTTTTATACAGGTAACAAGCTGAGATTAGGAGTACTCCCTTTAAGAGTGTGCTCCTAATCTCAGCTCGTTACCTGTATAAAAGACACCTAGGAGCCAGAAATCTTTCTGTTTGAGAGGGGGTCAAATACTTATTTCCCTCATTAAAATGCAATTCCATTTATAACATTTTTCACATGCGTTTTTCTGGATTTTTTTGTTGTTATTCTGTCTCTCACTGTTCAAATAAACCTACCATTAAAATTATAGACTGATCATTTCTTTGTCAGTGGGCAAACATACAAAATCAGCAGGGGATCAAATACTTTTTTCCCTCACTGTATATGGATATTTAATTTCATTATTTATTTTTGACTATATTGCATTTGTTTTAGGCATAAGGGCAATGAAATGTACCGATATGTATGTATAGTTGCATATTTTCCTAAGCTTGGGTCCCATGAAAACACAGAATTTCTAATTTGGGTCGCAGGCTGAAGAAGTTTATGAACCCCTGGTCTAGAGCTCTCTCTCTCTCTCTATCTTTCCATCCCCTTCTTTCTCACTCACTTTCAATATCTATCTTTCCCCCCTCTCCACTGTCTTTCTTTCTCTTGCCCTCTCTCTCTCTCTCCTTTCTTTCTCTTTCCCTCTCCCTCTCCTTCCTCCTCTCTCTCTCTCCTCTTACAACTATCAATAATGGCTCACCCAGTTCTCAGATGTGTTTCTACCCAGAAGGGCTGTAGCTACAGTATACCGCGTACCTCATATCAGTTGAACATGACAGAAATAGCCCTTAACCTCTTGGGGATAATTAAGGAGCGCTGGGGCACTAGCGCCCCCGTTCCCGACACTACCTGGGGAAATGTATGGCGCCAAATTCTAAATCCAAAAGTTGAATTATTAAATATTCAATATACAAGTGTTGCATAGTCATCAAAAGCTCTGATTCTTGGCAATATCACAGCGTTGTCAGATTTCAAAAAGGCTTAACGGCAAAAGCACAACATTTGATTGTTTGAGGATAGCACCTCTAATATTTATGCATTAGCATAAATTTATATCCAGCGCGGGTCACACAAAACCCATATAAGAGCTAAAATAAATCGCTTACATTTCGAAGAACTTCTGCTGAGGGCATCCCAAGTGTCCAACTAAGACATCCAATGGTTCTTTTGTTAGAAAAAGTCATTTATTATATCCATAAATCTCAGTTTGGTTGGCGTGTTATGTTCAGAAAATCCACCGTCGAGTTGCCCATTGAACCGTGAAGAGAACGCGTTCAAATTATACCTATCAACTTTGTCCAAACAAATCATACATCATTTTTAATGTATCTTTAGGTATCCTTTTATGAATATTAACTAGAATATTTCAACCGGATTATAGCCTGAACGATAGGAAAGGAAAAAAACACAGAGCGCGCGAGATCGTGAATGCACATGTCATTCTATTGAGTTCCGGGGTCCACGTCTTAACTTCTTAGGGAGCGGCTCCCGAAGTGACAGTTTTGGAGAGTCTGGCATGCCCAAAGTAAAATGCCTCCCACTCAGGCCCAGAAAATAGGATAGCAGAAGTTCTTCAAAAGGTAAGGGATTTGTTTTCGCTGTGAAATGTGTTTTGTGTGAACCGCGATGGTAGTAGATGGTAGAACATCGATGGTAGTAGTTAATTCTTCTTCTATTGGCTTCTAATTCAACCTAAGGTCATGAAACCCTGTCTAAAGACTGTTGACATCCAGTGGAAGCCATAGGTACTGCAGTCCAGGTCCTAGATAACGTTGAATAGAATAGGCAGCTTGGAGAAAAAGGTCATCTACAAAAAAAACTGCAAATCCGGATGGATTTTCCTCTGGTTTTTGCCTGCTATATCAGTTCTGTTATACTTACAGACATCATTTTAACGGTTTGAGAAACTTCAGAGTGTTTTCTATCCAATAGTACTAATTATGTGCATATCCTCATTTCTGTGCTTGAGTGGCAGGCATTTTACTTTGGGCATGCCAGACTCTCTAAAACCGACACCACTGCTGCTGATCCCTAAGCAGTTTTACTAACATCTTCAGTTCAGTTCTCTCTCTCTCTCTCTCTCTCTCTCTCTCTCTCTCTCTCTCTCTCTCTCTCTCTCTCTCTCTCTCTCTCTCTCTCTCTCTCTCTCTCTCTCTCTCTCTCTCTCCCTCTCTCTTCATCTGTGTCTCGTTGTCTCGGAGGACTGGGCAGAGGTACTGAGGTTCCTATTCCACTAATGAGCAACACCAGAACCAAGAAACACACCGCATTCTTCTCTCAAATGAAATCAAATCAACGTTTATTTGTCACGTGCGCCCTGAATACAACAGGTGTAGACCTTACAGTGAAATGCTTTCTTACAGGCTCTAACCAACAGTGCAAAAAATAATAAAAAAGGTATTAGGTGAACAATAGGTAGGTAAAGAAATAAAAACAGCAGTATATACAGTAGCGAGGCTGTAAAAGTAGCGAGGCTACATATAGACACCGGTTTTCAGGCTGATTGAGGTAGGCTATGCACATGTAGTTATGGTTAAAGTGACTATGCATATATGATGAACAGAGAGTAGCAGTAGCGTAAAAAAGGGGGTGGTGGGTGGCGGGTGGCGGGACACAATGCAGATCCTCCTTTTCCTGTAGTCCACAATCATCTCCTTAGTTTTGGTTACGTTGAGGGAAAGGTTGTTGTCCTGGCACCTTGGTCTAGAGTTCTCTCTCTCTCTCTCTCTCTCTCTCTCTCTCTCTCTCTCTCTCTCTCTCTCTCTCTCTCTCTCTCTCTCTCTCTCCCTTCTCTTACAACTATCAATAATGGCTCACCCTGTTCTCAGATGTGTTTCAACCCAGAAGGGCTGTAGCTACAGTATACCGCGTACCTCATATCAGTTGAACATGATGGAAATAGCCCTTAATAACATCTTCTGCTGAAGCGTGTAGCGCATAAAAATCATCTGTCCTCAGTTGCAACACTCACTACCGAGTTCCACACTGCCTCTGGAAGCAACTTAAGCACAATAACTGTTCGTCGGGAGCTTCATGAAATGGGTTTACATGGCCGAGCAGTCGCACACAAGCCTAAGATTACCATGCGCAATGCCAAGTGGTGTAAAGCTCACCGCCATTGGACTATGGAGCAGTGGGAACGCGTTCTATGGAGTGATGAATCATGCTTCACCATCTGGCAGTCCGACGGATGAATCTGGGTTTGGCGGATGCCAGGACAACGCTCCCTGCCCCAATGCATAGTCCCAACTGTAAACTTTGGTGGAGTAGGAATAATGGTCTGGGGCTGTTTTTCATGGTTTGGGCCCCTTAGTTCAAGTTAAGAGAATTCTTAACGCTACAGAATACAATGACATTCTACACGATTCTATGCTTCTATGCTGGCAATAGTTTGGGGAAGGCCCTTTCCTGTTTCAGCATGCCAATGCCCCTGTGCACAAATCGAGGTCAATACAGAAATGGTTTGTGGGAGAACTTGACATGGCCTGCACTGAGCCCTGACCTCAACCCCATCGAAAACCTTTGGGATGAATTGGAACTCCGACTGCAAGCCTAATCACCTAACATCAGTGCTGACCTCCTAACGCTCTTGTGGCAGAATTGTTGCTAAACAACCACCCCGTCTATGGTCAACGACAGCTCCTATTCTGGGATACAGCTACAGCTGTAACTACAGCAGCCTGCTCAGTGGTGGTTTTGAATGGACAGCACATATTTGGGATACTGCCAAGATAGTACATTATGAAGATGTGTAGAAACTGCTTCTCCAATAGAAATCCCAATCACGCTTGTAGGTGATTCATGGCAACGTTAGGTAGCTAAGCTCATTCGCAGAAACACGTCATCTGGTCTAACGTATGTGGCCAGGTATGTGAAGGCCATCAAATTAAAGGCACTCCTTCAATATAAAGTTGTTAAGACATTGGCTCGAATGTAGGTTTTGCCTTTAGATTCTGAGGAAATTACAACTAAAGACACATTTTTCATTTCTCCCATTGACTTCTCAAACCCAGGTCTGGTCTGCTTCACAAGCATTTCCAGAGGCCTTGAAATGTTGGGCCTCTGAATTTAGAACCGCTATGATAGTGCTGTAGCTACTGCTACAGAGGGGGTGCTGAAGGGACAGCTCCTATTGGGGTCACTGCCCGAACTAAATCAAATCACGTTTCAAATCAAATCTAATTTTATTGGTCACATACACATGGTTATCAGATGTTAATGCGAGTGTAGCAAAATGCTTGTGCTTCTAGTTCTTAGACCTTGCAGTAATATCTAACAAGTAATCTAACAAATTCCCCAACAACTACCTAATACACACAAATCTAAAGGGGTGAATGAGAATATGTACATATAAATATATGGATGAGCGATGGCCGAGCGGCGTAGGCAAGGTGCAGTAGATGGTATAAAATACAGTATATACATGTGATATGAGTAATGTAAGATACAGTTGAAGTCGGAAGTTTACATACACCTTAGCCAAATACATTTAAAATCAGTTTTTGACAATTCCTGACAAACCGTAGTCTGGCTTTTTTATGGCTGTTTTGGAGCAGTGGCTTCTTCCTTGCTGAGCGGCCTTTCAGGTTAAGTCGATACAGGACCCGTTTTACTGTGGATATAGATACTTTTGTACCTGTTTCCTCCAGCATCTTTACAAGGTCCTTTGCTGTTGTTCTGGGATTGATTTTCACTTTTCGCACCAAAGTACGTTCATCTCTAGGAGACAGAACACGTCTCCTTCCTGAGCGGTATGACGGCTGCATGATCCCATGGTGATTATACTTGCATACTATTGTTTGTACAGATGAACGTGGTACCTTCAGGCGTTTGGAAATCGCTCCCAAGGATGAACCAGACTTGTGGAGGTCTACAATTCTTTTTCTGAGGTCTTGGCTGATTTCTTTTGATTTTCCCATGATGTCAAGCAAAGAGGCATTGAGTTTGAAGGTAGGCCTTGAAATACATCCACAGGTACATCTCCAATTGACTCAAATGATGTCAATTAGCCTTTCAGAAGCTTCTAAAGCCATAACATAATTTTCTGGAATTTTCCAAGCTGTTTAAAGGCACAGTCAACTTAGTGTATGTAAACTTCTGACCCACTGTAATTGTGATACAGTGAATTATAAGTTAAATAATCTGTATGTAAACAATTGTTGGAAAAAATACTTGTGTCATGCACAAAGTAGATGTCCTAACCGTCTTGCCAAAACTATAGTTTGTTAACAAAAAATTTGTGGAGTGGTTGAAAAATGAGTTTTAATGACTCCAACCTAAGTGTATGTAAACTTCCGACTCCAACTGTATGTAAACATTATTAAAGTGGCATAATACTACTCCTGCTATTGCTGTTTCTACTGTTTCTGTCACATCACCAGCTGCTCTATTGAAGGCCTAAACATGGGCTGTTGTAGCACAGGGGGAAAAGGCAGCGGCTTCACCACATGCATCGATGTCTGTATTGACACTGCAGCTGTCAAGGTGTCCCCGACCAGCGTGGAGCACTGACGTATCCTGCACCCTCGTAGACTTGAGTTTCCCCGTCATTTCAGCGTAATGTATTTTCCTCATGCATTTCTTTCTTTCAATTTTCTGCGCCACTTTCATCCCTGTGGACAAAGCTGGTTAAAATGACATCATTACAACCACCTTACCAGAACTGCCCATTGAGATAATAATACCTGGTATCCACCTCCCTATCTATCTACCCGGTAAGGAATATCTCTAGACTTCTCCAGCACTACTCTACTCAGCAACCTTTTCCAATCTGTTCCTGTCTTAACTGCGTTAACTGCAGATCAGTGGAGAGATTTTGGAAGTAGTGAATCTCGCCTTAAACATTTGATATATTTTTTTGTATCTACTCGCAGTAGACTTCTCCTTCTCCTTGCAATATAGTGGAAATGCTCCTGTAAGTGGAATATCATAGTCAAGTGTGGCCATGCGAGGGGGGAGGCTTTCTCTCTCTCTGTCTCTGTCTCTCTCTCTCCTTCCCTCTGTGTCCCTCTCTCTCTGTGTCATTCTATCTCTCTGTGTCTGTCTCTCTGTGTCTGTCTATCTATCTGTGTCTGTCTATCTCTCTGTGTCTGTCTATCTCTCTATGTCTGTCTCTCTCTCTGTGTCTGTCTATCTCTCTGTGTCTGTCTCTCTCTCTGTGTCTGTCTCTCTCTCTGTGTCTGTCTCTCTCTCTGTGTCTGTCTATCTCTCTATGTCTGTCTCTCTCTCTGTGTCTGTCTATCTCTCTGTGTCTGTCTCTCTCTCTGTGTCTGTCTCTCTCTCTGTGTCTGTCTATCTCTCTGTGTCTGTCTATCTTTCTCCAATAGACGGATGTGTACCAAACAGCGGGGTGTCCAAGTCAGGATGAATGACTCAGTTTAAAAGGTCTCTCAGGAGTATCAGGATGAATGACTCAGTTTAAAAGGTCTCTCAGGAGTATCAGGATGAATGACTCAGTTTAAAAGGTCTCTCAGGAGTATCATGATGAATGACTCAGTTTAAAAGGTCTCTCAGGAGTATCATGATGAATGACTCAGTTTAAAAGGTCTCTCAGGAGTATCATGATGAATGACTCAGTTTAAAAGGTCTCTCAGGAGTATCATGATGAATGACTCAGTTTAAAAGGTCTCTCAGGAGTATCAGGATGAATGACTCAGTTTAAAAGGTCTCTCAGGAGTATCAGGATGAATGACTCAGTTTAAAAGGTCTCTCAGGAGTATCAGGATGAATGACTCAGTTTAAAAGGTCTCTCAGGAGTATCAGGATGAATGACTCAGTTTAAAAGGTCTCTCAGGAGTATCATGATGAATGACTCAGTTTAAAAGGTCTCTCAGGAGTATCAGGATGAATGACTCAGTTTAAAAGGTCTCTCAGGAGTATCAGGATGAATGACTCAGTTTAAAAGGTCTCTCAGGAGTATCAGGATGAATGACTCAGTTTAAAAGGTCTCTCAGGAGTATCAGGATGAATGACTCAGTTTAAAAGGTCTCTCAGGAGTATCAGGATGAATGACTCAGTTTAAAAGGTCTCTCAGGAGTATCAGGATGAATGACTCAGTTTAAAAGGTCTCTCAGGAGTATCAGGATGAATGACTCAGTTTAAAAGGTCTCTCAGGAGTATCATGATGAATGACTCCAGTTTAAAAGGTCTCTCAGGAGTATCAGGATGAATGACTCAGTTTAAAAGGTCTCTCAGGAGTATCATGATGAATGACTCAGTTTAAAAGGTCTCTCAGGAGTATCATGATGAATGACTCAGTTTAAAAGGTCTCTCAGGAGTATCATGATGAATGACTCAGTTTAAAAGGTCTCTCAGGAGTATCATGATGAATGACTCAGTTTAAAAGGTCTCTCAGGAGTATCAGGATGAATGACTCAGTTTAAAAGGTCTCTCAGGAGTATCATGACGAATGACTCAGTTTAAAAGGTCTCTCAGGAGTATCATGATGAATGACTCAGTTTAAAAGGTCTCTCAGGAGTATCATGATGAATGACTCAGTTTAAAAGGTCTCTCAGGAGTATCAGGATGAATGACTCAGTTTAAAAGGTCTCTCAGGAGTATCAGGATGAATGACTCAGTTTAAAAGGTCTCTCAGGAGTATCATGATGAATGACTCAGTTTAAAAGGTCTCTCAGGAGTATCAGGATGAATGACTCAGTTTAAAAGGTCTCTCAGGAGTATCATGATGAATGACTCAGTTTAAAAGGTCTCTCAGGAGTATCAGGATGAATGACTCAGTTTAAAAGGTCTCTCAGGAGTTTCATGATGAATGACTCAGTTTAAAAGGTCTCTCAGGAGTATCAGGATGAATGACTCAGTTTAAAAGGTCTCTCATGAGTATCAGGATGAATGACTCAGTTTAAAAGGTCTCTCAGGAGTATCAGGATGAATGACTCAGTTTAAAAGGTCTCTCAGGAGTATCAGGATGAATGACTCAGTTTAAAAGGTCTCTCAGGAGTATCATGATGAATGACTCAGTTTAAAAGGTCTCTCAGGAGTATCAGGATGAATGACTCAGTTTAAAAGGTCTCTCAGGAGTATCAGGACGAATGACTCAGTTTAAAAGGTCTCTCAGGAGTATCAGGATGAATGACTCAGTTTAAAGGTCTCTCAGGAGTATCATGACGAATGACTCAGTTTAAAAGGTCTCTCAGGAGTATCATGATGAATGACTCAGTTTAAAAGGTCTCTCAGGAGTATCAGGATGAATGACTCAGTTTAAAAGGTCTCTCAGGAGTATCAGGATGAATGACTCAGTTTAAAAGGTCTCTCAGGAGTATCATGATGAATGACTCAGTTTACAAGGTCTCTCAGGAGTATCAGGATGAATGACTCAGTTTAAAAGGTCTCTCAGGAGTATCAGGATGAATGACTCAGTTTAAAAAGGTCTCTCAGGAGTATCAGGATGAATGACTCAGTTTAAAAGGTCTCTCAGGAGTATCAGGATGAATGACTCAGTTTAAAAGGTCTCTCAGGAGTATCAGGATGAATGACTCAGTTTAAAAGGTCTCTCAGGAGTATCAGGATGAATGACTCAGTTTAAAAGGTCTCTCATGAGTATCAGGATGAATGACTCAGTTTAAAAGGTCTCTCAGGAGTATCAGGATGAATGACTCAGTTTAAAAGGTCTCTCAGGAGTATCAGGATGAATGACTCAGTTTAAAAGGTCTCTCAGGAGTATCATGATGAATGACTCAGTTTAAAAGGTCTCTCAGGAGTATCAGGATGAATGACTCAGTTTAAAAGGTCTCTCAGGAGTATCAGGACGAATGACTCAGTTTAAAAGGTCTCTCAGGAGTATCAGGATGAATGACTCAGTTTAAAAGGTCTCTCAGGAGTATCATGACGAATGACTCAGTTTAAAAGGTCTCTCAGGAGTATCATGATGAATGACTCAGTTTAAAAGGTCTCTCAGGAGTATCAGGATGAATGACTCAGTTTAAAAGGTCTCTCAGGAGTATCAGGATGAATGACTCAGTTTAAAAGGTCTCTCAGGAGTATCATGATGAATGACTCAGTTTACAAGGTCTCTCAGGAGTATCAGGATGAATGACTCAGTTTAAAAGGTCTCTCAGGAGTATCAGGATGAATGACTCAGTTTAAAAGGTCTCTCAGGAGTATCAGGATGAATGACTCAGTTTAAAAGGTCTCTCAGGAGTATCAGGATGAATGACTCAGTTTAAAAGGTCTCTCAGGAGTATCAGGATGAATGACTCAGTTTAAAAGGTCTCTCAGGAGTATCATGATGAATGACTCAGTTTAAAAGGTCTCTCAGGAGTATCAGGATGAATGACTCAGTTTAAAAGGTCTCTCAGGAGTATCAGGATGAATGACTCAGTTTAAAAGGTCTCTCAGGAGTATCTCTCTCCACCCGGACTACATTTGGACCTTCTCCATCACTCTCCATCTCCCTTTAGTTTACTGCAGGAGACCAGCGCTCATTGAAAGTCATTTCATATAACCACTGCCTCCTAGTGGCAGTGAATGGCAACGAGGAGCGGGAGCAGGAAATGGGGGAGGCTGTACTCCGTGCTGTTCGGTGGTGCAGGCAGGCAGCTAGTATGATGCCGCTGATTGTGGCTAGCTGCTGCTCTACACACAGCCCTGGGCTACAGATTCATCAAATGGTAATCAGTGGCAGGAAGGCAGGCAGGCGGGTAGAAAAGGTGGAGGGACAAGCAGGAAGGCAGGTCTTAGCATTCGTCTCTGGTTGGTGGGGCTGGTATAGGGGGACTGAGGCATGTGATTGCAAATAGAACAATATAGGATTTTGTATCATTACATAGAAAGGAATTACTGTTGCTGCAGTGGGCTGTAATGTGTCTGCCGTAGGCCTCACAATAAGGAGAGAGAGAGTGTGGGTGTGGTGATGGCTTGTTTGTGTGTGTGTGTGTGTGTGTGTGTGTGTGTGTGTGTGTGTGTGTGTGTGTGTGTGTGTGTGTGTGTGTGTGTGTGTGTGTGTGCGCACGCGTTTCTGTATGCGTGCATGTCTGTTCTGTCCGTGTGTGTGTGTGTGTACATGCGTGTTTGTTCGTGCACATGCTTGTGTGTGTGTTTCTGTGCCTCGTCTATACTGTATAAGCCTTAATGGTTGCACTTAGATTCTTTGTTGACAGGCCTATTATGGGCTTTGCTTTCATCTCCACTGTGAAATTGCAGTGATATCACTGACATGAGAAGAGAAGTTGCACCTGGCTCTCTGACTGAAACACTGTAATCACAGCCATAAAGATAAATGGGCCACTAGCCAACTAGTCATTAGCTCTGTCTATATCCAATAGGACCATAGCCAGGAAAGTCAGTTTGCTCATAGTCTAATGGACATATACAAAGCACGAACCTAGTATCTTTTCAGAATGTTCATCTTGGGGTTGTTATCATCAGCTGCATGTTCATTAGGCACCAAATGGACTGAAACTATGGACCTGACCCATCATTTTAGCTTCCATTGCAAGAGGAGGTTGTACGTTGTATTAGATTCATCCTGAATGTAATTCCGCTGCCGTATCGATTGGCTCCATACATTCATTGCGGAGAAGAATCGCCAGTGGGCGTAGCCTTTTGCTGGATCGATGTGGACGGGCGGTCAGGCTACTAATGAACACAACCCAAGGGTGGAATTAAAAAACTCACTCTTGTGAACTCTATAACATCGACAGGATTTCAGCATAAAATGTATCTTTTGATCTTGTGGTGTTATTTATGTCAATGTGGTCTGTGCATTTCAGAAAAAAGTTTTGCAACCGAAATCAAAAGTTGCCGTTTCTTATTGGACAAATCCAGCCCTGTTTCCATCAGTTTTCTTCCTTTTGATGCCTAATGAATACAGCACAGGTCTTCCACAGGATTTATCCACTCCTCTGTCACCTAACACGGGTGTGTGTTAAAGCTGAGGCAGGTGCTGGTATGCATGTACACATGCATATACACACTCGCATTCAAACGCACACATGTGCACTCAAACGTATACAGTTGCTGTTTTGAGTTTTGTTTTGCATTGTTGTTTTCCTGTCTTTCTCTTTTTTCTCTTTTGCTCATTTTGTTGGTTGTTGGTGCATTGGAGGGCTGGGTATGGAGGGCTGGGGCTGGGTATGGAGGGCTGGGTATGGAGGGCTGGGGCTGGGTATGGAGGGCTGGGGCTGGGTATGGAGGGGGTGGGTATGGAGGGCTGGGGCTGGGTATGGAGGGCTGGGGCTGGGTATGGAGGGCTGGGGCTGGGTATGGAGGGGGTGGGTATGGAGGGCTGGGGCTGGGTATGGAGGGCTGGGGCTGGGTATGGAGGGTGGGTATGGAGGGCTGGGGCTGGGTATGGAGGGCTGGGGCTGGGTATGGAGGGCTGGGGCTGGGTATGGAGGGTGGGGGTATGGAGGGCTGGGGCTGGGTATGGAGGGCTGGGTATGGAGGGCTGGGGCTGGGTATGGAGGGCTGGGGCTGGGTATGGAGGGCTGGGGCTGGGTATGGAGGGCTGGGTATGGAGGGGGTGGGTATGGAGGGCTGGGGCTGGGTATGGAGGGCTGGGTATGGAGGGGGTGGGTATGGAGGGAGGGCTGGGTATGGAGGGCTGGGGCTGGGTATGGAGGGCTGGGTATGGAGGGGGGGTGGGTATGGAGGGCTGGGGCTGGGTATGGAGGGCTGGGTATGGAGGGCTGGGGCTGGGTATGGAGGGCTGGGTATGGAGGGGGTGGGTATGGAGGGCTGGGGCTGGGTATGGAGGGCTGGGGCTGGGTATGGAGGGCTGGGTATGGAGGGGGTGGGTATGGAGGGCTGGGGCTGGAGGGCTGGGGCTGGGTATGGAGGGCTGGGTCTGGGTTTGGAGGGCTGGGGCTGGGTATGGAGGGCTGGGGCTGGGTATGGAGGGCCGGGGCTGGGTATGGAGGGCTGGGGGGGATCTCAGATGGTTTAAGGGCAGCTCTCGGGGAAATGTGGGGGGATCTTGGATGGTTGGTGGTCTGGCTGTTGGGAGCTTGGGCCGGTGGCCGATAGATTGCTGGTTCGGGGGCCAATTTTGACTTGGTGGGAGATCTGTCGACATGCCCTTGGGCGGGGCGCTTGACCCTGGTTGCTCCTGTGAGTCGCTCTGGATGGGAGTCTGTTAGATGACTGAATGTAATGTAAATGTTGAGCGGCTTCACTGCAGGTAGATTGTATGTTTTAATATTCAATAATATATATCTACTTTTTTTAACTGAGGCAGTGGTGTGACCGACCATCGTCCTTGTCCTCCTGGCACAGACCCAGAGAGACACCACTCTAATAGGGTGCACAGGAAAATAGAGAGTAAGAAAGGGGGGTTGGGTTGCCAGACGTGGATACTCGAGCACAGGTTAATCTACTAATTGGGAGCAGAGGGAGAAAGGTTGCCAGATTGTGATGGCCACCAGGAAGGGCCGTTTAAGGGGGACATCTGTTCCTGTTGGAGAGGAGAGAAGAAGCGCAGTGTGGGGCTCCCCTGACTTCCTCTCATCTCTCTAACATCACTCTATATTTACAAGGCCCCGTCTGGCCCCAGCAGCCCAGGGTCCCCCTCTAGAGTCCCAATGGTTCCTCCCATGCTACCAGTCTCTAATCAAATAGACTGTGTTTGTTGTGCCATTATGGCCAGAACAGCAAGGGTCCCCTTCTAGAGTACCAATGGTTCCTCCCACACTACCAGTCTCTAATCAAATAGACTGTGTTTGTTGTGCCATTATGGCCAGAACAGCAAGGGTCCCCTTCTAGAGTACCAATGGTTCCTCCCACACTACCAGTCTCTAATCAAATAGACTGTGTTTGTTGTGCCATTATGGCCAGAACAGCAAGGGTCCCCTTCTAGAGTACCAATGGTTCCTCCCACGCTACCAGTCTCTAATCAAATAGACTGTGTTTGTTGTGCCATTATGGCCAGAACAGCAAGGGTCCCCCTCTAGAGTACCAATGGTTCCTCCCACACTACCAGTCTCTAATCAAATAGACTGTGTTTGTTGTGCCATTATGGCCAGAACAGCAAGGGTCCCCCTCTAGAGTACCAATGGTTCCTCCCACACTACCAGTCTCTAATCAAATAGACTGTGTTTGTTGTGCCATTATGGCCAGAACAGCAAGGGTCCCCCTCTAGAGTACCAATGGTTCCTCCCACACTACCAGTCTCTAATCAAATAGACTGTGTTTGTTGTGCCATTATGGCCAGAACAGCAAGGGTCCCCCTCTAGAGTACCAATGGTTCCTCCCACACTACCAGTCTCTAATCAAATAGACTGTGTTTGTTGTGCCATTATGGCCAGAACAGCAAGGGTCCCTTCTAGAGTACCAATGGTTCCTCCCACACTACCAGTCTCTAATCAAATAGACTGTGTTTGTTGTGCCATTATGGCCAGAACAGCAAGGGTCCCCCTCTAGAGTACCAATGGTTCCTCCCACTCCACCAATCGCTGATCAAAGAGACTACGCCATCTACTCAATGATGTTGTTTTTTTTGCTGGACTAGTTAGTATTAAGACTCTGCGTAGTAGCAACGGGTTAGAACTCTGAATTCACCACAGATAAAGAGGTCTAATTGGACGCAGGGTTTCTTTGGGAAGCACATGCTTGTTGTTTATGTAAAGCCAGGGTTTTTAGATTGTGGAGTCAGTTTGATTATGTCAGTAATAATCAGCGACATGGTTCATTCGTTCCATTTGAAACCTTCTGTGCCTCAACATTTCCCAGCCAAAAGGAAGCAGGGTTGGGTTCAATTTGAATTTAGTTTGGATTAGGATTGGGCCCAAAATCTTACTGCTGATTTGGGGACCGGCACTGTAAATTAGATCAGATGTGATGGTGCAATGGATCTGACTGTTATACATTCAGTATGTCAATGTTTTAATAGTCCCTATGTAAATAAAGTATTGGAATGACATGCTGTGACCTGATTGGCTGTTGGTCCCTCAGGTTACGCCATACTGCAGGCCATCATGGAGAAGGCGGGCCAGAACAGCTGGCAGGTGAGCGCCATCTGTGTGGAGAAATTCAACGATGCAGCCTACCGGCGCCTCCTGGAGGACCTGGACCGACGGCAGGAGAAGAAATTTGTCATCGACCTGGAAGCCGAGAGGCTCACCAACATGCTGGAGCAGGTGAGATCAGCCAGTCAGTCAATCAGTCAGTGAAGGCAGGCGGAGAGGAAGGAAGGAAGACAGGATAAGTTTGAGAGGCTCACCAAAAAGCTGGAGTAGGTGAATTAATCAATTCATTAATTCTGACCAACCGGCTAAATTTGGTCTCATGTATCAAAATTCGAAATTGTGTTTTTTACATTGGATAAAAGTGGAGACTCAGAGCTATAAAATGTTATATTATACACTGCAGTTGAGCAACAATGGGAAAGTAATTCTGCTTTGAAAGTTGAAAAACTTTTAACCTCACTTTTGAGAAAATATTTCTTGAATGTTTTTGGTGCACCTACTGGAGAGCTCTTTGTCTCCACCCATTCAGCGTCGTTCACACCCACTTAAGGCTTAGTCCCACCCATCTCTTTAAGGATTCACATGTGAGGCCATGTGCTAACCAGAGTGGGAATGGTAGTGTAGTAAACAACCAAGGATTTCAAGACTTAAGGCTGGTTTATACTACGTCTATCGACATGTCTGTAGACATTTGTCGCAGTGACATCATGAACATTCTATTGTTGTCCAACATCAAACTTGTCGTTATCGTTATAAAAAAGTAAAAACACAAAACAACATGACATCAGCAGCCTGGTGGTTTAAAATAGCATAACTGGTGTATTTTACCACCAATAAACCCATCCATTTAAACATGAATTAATTATATGTCTATCTAGCAAACTAGACAACTAAAAGCAATTTTATAAACAATGTTTTGGTTAGTTTTTATCTTGTTAGCTAGCTAGCCAATGTTAGTTAGCTGGCTAGTCAGTTAAAATAATAATGACCAAATCATATAGCTGACAACGTCTTAACTTAGCTAATTTGTCTTCATTATTACAGGAAAATAAACTCACAACAAGATCAGTATTTACAAGTTAATGGCGAGCTAATTACAGTTGTGAGTGTGATGAAATAAAACCGGGGAATTTTAGAACTCTCGTTGGCCTAACGTTATATCCTAATTTGACTTTGGTGCAGGTCATGTTCTTCACAATACCGTCTCTGGTAAACACAACATTTATTTGTCACATGCACAGGATACAGAAAGTGTAAAACACTTGCATAGTGGAGTCTTTTATTTAGACATGTAGCTGGCTAGCTAGATACCTAAACAATGAACCATAATCCCAACTAATAACATTACTATCCTGCATGAATCTGCTGGTATCTAAAACTAACCAATTAGGTTCAATGTTAGCTAGCTAGCTAGCATTAGTCTAAAACTAGCAATTCAAATGGCTCTGATACTCAAACAATAATACTACACAGATCATACATGTGTTGTTAGCTAGCGAGCCAGCCAGCTAGCGTTAGCTAGCTAACAGTACGCTTTAACTTGCAATGAAAATGACTTTCTGACAAAATTAGAAACGTATAATATCTCAAAATGTAGCTAGCTAGACTATCTTACCCGTATACATGGATGAACGCTTCTCCCTCTCTGTCACAGATGCCACGGTTGCCCTTAGTTTGAAGATGTAGTCTGGAGACAGGTGTTTTATACAACAGCCCTCTGGCGTGTTCTCTTTTCAACTCTCTCCGCATATTTGCAATCAAATGCCAGAATATTTCCATCTCCTTAGCTATCATACTCTGCTTCCACCGGACATTCCACTGATTTGAAAACTAGGTCTTCCAGAAATCCTTAAAAAAAGCTGCGTTAGTGTCATATTGTATGAATGATTTGAGACAGGCGCAGGAATACGTAATATGGGGTTTTAATACTCCACCCAAAAATACAACATGTCATGAAAGGCACAGGGACGAAGCCCAAAACAAACACTAATACAAAAACACAGGGATAAAACACAAACAAAAGAGTTAAACCTCTAATAAATACACAGGACGAGACCCGTAATAACAAATACACAACAATACACAGGACGCGACCCATAATAACAAATACACAACAATACACAGGACGAGACCCATAATAACAAATACACAACAATACACAGGACGAGACCCATAATAACAAATACACAACAATACACAGGACGAGACCTGTAATAACAAATACACAACAATACACAGGACGAGACCTGTAATAACAAATACACAACAATACACAGGACGAGATCTGTAATAACAAATACACAACAATACACAGGACGAGACCCGTAATAACAAATACACAACAATACACAGGACGAGACCCGTAATAACAAATACACAACAATACACAGGACGAGACCCGTAATAACAAATACACAACAATACACAGGACGAAACCTGTAATAACAAATACACAACAATACACAGGACGAGACCCGTAATAAGAAATACACAACAATACACAGGACGAGACCTGTAATAACAAATACACAACAATACACAGGATGAGACCCGTAATAACAAATACACAACAATACACATGACGAGACCTGTAATAACAAATACACAACAATACTCAAGACGAGACCCATAATAACAAATACACAACAATACACAGGGCAAGACCCGTAATAACAAATACACAACAATACACAGGACGAGACCCGTAATAACAAATACACAACAATACACAGGACGCGACCCGTAATAACAAATACACAACAATACACAGGACGAGACCCGTAATAACAAATACACAACAATACACAGGACGAGACCTGTAATAACAAATACACAACAATACACAGGACGAGATCTGTAATAACAAATACACAACAATACACAGGACGAGACCCGTAATAACAAATACACAACAATACACAGGACGAGACCTGTAATAACAAATACACAACAATACACAGGACGAGATCTGTAATAACAAATACACAACAATACACAGGACGAGACCCATAATAACAAATACACAACAATACACAGGACGAGACCCGTAATAACAAATACACAACAATACACAGGACGAGACCTGTAATAACAAATACACAACAATACACAGGACGAGACCTGTAATAACAAATACACAACAATACACAGGACGAGACCCATAATAACAAATACACAACAATACACAGGACGAGATCTGTAATAACAAATACACAACAATACACAGGACGAGACCCGTAATAACAAATACACAACAATACACAGGACGAGACCTGTAATAACAAATACACAACAATACACAGGACGAGACCCGTAATAACAAATACACAACAATGCACAGGACGAGACCTGTAATAACAAATACACAACAATACACAGGACAAGACCCGTAATAACAAGTGCACAATGCACGAATGCCGAAATAACAAAGCACAGGTACTCATAGACCAACGGACAATAACCAACAATAACCAACAAGACAATGGTGAACAGCACATGTATACACATACTATTCAGGGGAATTGGAATCAGGTGTGATGAGACAGTTCAGTGATGCCTAGAGGCCGGTGAAGTAGACCTCCGGCAACTGATGCACGGAATGAGCAGCAGTACCGGGGGAATCCGTGACAGTTAGAAAGGATTACCTACACATTCTGAGCAGCTCATATTGCAGCTCATGTTATAGACAGAAGCCAGCTACATGGCAGACCAATCCGAACTCATCTCTCGGCATGTCCAGCCCATCCATTATCTCAGCCAATCATGGCTAGCGGGAAGGTTCCTGTATTTTTCCGTGACTAAACCAACTAGGCTCGTAATTTAACAATTTTATTTGTATTTACAGATGCATACAAGTTTGTTATTAAGGCACATTAAAGTTCACATGTTTGAGAAGGCATGTCTGCCCCCAAAACTTTTTTAATTAAAAATAAATGTTTACATTCAAATGCCTCTCCTGTGAATTAGTGATCATGACATACGCCTAGTTTCCTGAAATGAGTCACAATTATGCAGTCAATCATGTAATCAGTCTTTGCAGTCTAAAACAGGTGACAGCACCATTTGCTGAAGCAAATAACTAGAGGAAACATTTTTCTTAAATTTTTATTTGAGAGCTGCAGTGGATTTTACAGTTTCTTATTTGAATTAAGTTGAATCAATTTGCTAAAACATTATGAATTACCATTATTTTGTGTAAAACCGAGATGGCCCAGATTGTACCAAACACAATCACAGTTGAAGTCGGAAGTTTACATACACCTTAGCCAAATACATTTAAACTCAGTTTTTCACAATTCCTGACATTTAATCCTAGTAAAAATTCTTAGGTCAGTTAGGATCACCACTTTATTTTAAGAATGTGAAATGTCAGAATAATAGTAGAGAGAATAATCTATTTCAGCTTCCCAGTGGCTCAAAAGTTTACATACACTCAATTATTATTTGGTAGCATTGCCTTTAAATTGATGAACTTGGGTCAAACATTTTGGGTAGCCTTCCACAAGCTTCCCACAATAAGTTGGGTGAATTTTGGCCCGTTCCTCCTGACAGAGCTGGTGTAACTGAGTCAGGTTTGTAGGCCTCCTTGCTCGCACATGCTTTTTCAGTTCTGCCCACAAATGTTATATAGGATTGAGGTCAGGGCTTTGTGATGGCCACTCCAATACCTTGACTTTGTTGTCCTTAAGCCAACTTTGAAAGTATGCTTGGGGTCATTGTCCATTTGGAAGACCCATTTGCGACCAAGCTTTAACTTCCTGACTGATGTCTTGAGATGTTGCTTCAGTATATCCACATAATTTTCCTTAGGGGATGCTGGCTTTCTAGGCAGAGTTGCAAAGAAAAAGCCGTATCTCTGATTGGCCAATAAAAATAAAAGATTAAGATGGGCAAAAGAACACAGACACTGGACAGAGGACCTCTGCCTAGAAGGCCAGCATCCCGGAGTCGCCTCTTCACTGTTGACGTTGAGACTGGTGTTTTGCGGGTGCTATTTAATGAAGCTGCCAGTTGAGGACTTGTGAGGCATCTGTTTCTCAAACTAGACACTCTAATGTACTTGTCCTCTTGCTCAGTTTTGCACCGGGGGCCTCCCACTCCTCTTTCTATTCTGATTATAGTCAGTTTTCTCTGTTCTGTGAAGGGGAGTAGTACACAGCGTTGTACGAGATCTTCAGTTTCTTGGCAATTTCTCGCATGGAATAGCCTTCATTTCTTAGAACAAGAATAGACTGACGAGTTTCAGAAGAAAGGTGTTTGTTTCTGGCCATTTTGAGCCATGCTCCAGATACTCAACTAGTCTAAAGAAGGCCAGTTTTATTGCTTCTTTCATCAGGACAACAGTTTTCAGCTGTGCTAACATAATTACAAAAGGGTTTTCAAATGATCAATTAGCCTTTTAAAATGATAAACTTGGATTAGCTAACACAACGTGCCATTGGAACACAGGAGTGATGGTTGCTGATAATGGGCCTCTGTACGCCTATGTAGATATTCCATAAAAAATCAGCCGTTTCCAGCTACAATAGTCATTTACAACATTAACAATGTCTACACTGTATTTCTGGTCAATTTGATGTTATTCTAATGGACCAACATGTTGGTGGTGTATATTTTTTTTATTAACAAAGGTAGTGCACTGGAGCTTTAATAGTCTTGTATTCATGGATCAATAAGGCCATCTGCAGTGCGGGCAATATTTTTATTTCCAGCAGTATTTTTCTTTCTGCTTGTGTTCGATGATAATGATGACAATGATTCAATGAACATTCTCTGTCTCTCTCTCCATGCCGGGAGCATTGTCATGTCTTGCCTCGCCTCAGAGTCTGTCTATCTTTTTCCTTGTGTGGCTCTCATCCGGATGCCTACTCATTTGTTTAGACAGTCTGCACGTCTGATTTCTCCCCGTGAAAGACAACGCGGTGACAAGCCCCACACACTGGGGTGTCATTCAACTGACAGCCAATTAAGCATGCTAATGCTAATTCAGTTGGATTAACGTAAAATTTGTAGAACGTTTGTCCCTTTCCAGTCAGGTTGACTTAATGTTTCTCTAACGATTCTCCTCCCCTTCTCTTGCAGATTGTCAGCGTCGGAAAACATGTAAAAGGCTACCATTACATCATGGCTAACTTGGTGAGGGGAAAAATCCTGGCATGTCTTCACCCTTATTCTTCCTTCTTCTCTCTGTCCCCCCCCCCCACCCGCCCCTCTTCTCGTCTATGTAATTAGTATTCAGACCACTTCCACAGTGGCAGTGTATTAATGATGTCCAGAGCAGGACAGCTCAGAGTGTGTGTGTGTTCATGAGTGGGAGCGTGTGTTCATGCGTGTGTGGGTGTGAGTGTGACACAGCATTGGAGGCATCAGAGCACTGGGCTGAGAGAGATTACTGTTGGCACAATCCTTCTTACCAGCTTTCTGCTATAGAAGCAGGGCGTCGACAGAATTCAGACTCAGAAAAGGCTAAGGGAGAATTCGAAGATGTGTTTGGTGTCCTTTTATGTTGTGGTATTGCATACTGTACAGGATCCTGTCTCTGTTTCTCTCTCGTTCTCTCTCTCTCTTTGCCTCTCTCCCACTCCCTCTTTCTCTTCCCCTTATTCTTCTCACTCTCTCCCTATACCTCGCTTTATTTCTGTCCCTCTTTCTATTTACCTTTTGCCTACCTCCATCACTCTCCTTACCATTATCTATAAATGTAATTCTCTCACCCTCTCTCTTCTTCTCTGTCCCAAACACTCCACCCCCTCTTTCCCCTCTCTCTCTCCCAGGGTTTTAAGGACATCAACCTGGAGCGCTTCATGCATGGAGGGGCCAACGTGTCAGGCTTTCAGCTGGTGGACTTCAGCAACCCCATGGTTATCAAGCTGATGCAGCGCTGGAACAAGCTGGACCAGAGGGAGTACCCAGGCTCCGACAGCCCCCCGAAGGTAACACTCTACCTGGGAGTTAATAAGTCCTCTCTCTTCTTCACTAATGTCCTGCCTTCTCCCCCATCCCCTGAAGAGCGACAGCTCGCTCCCATGGTACACCATGCCTGGGGGTTCTCTGGTGTATCTCTCCGCTAAGGTTTGGCGGATAGCACCCAGGGAGGATTTGACAGAGCTGAGTCAATCAGGATCAAACCTGAAGCCTTTTCCAATGCCATGCCTGTCCTTCTGGGCTCACTTTATGTGGCTTTAGGATTCTACAGGACCAACTGCAGAGGTGCAGGGTTAGCTAGGGCATGGAGACGTTCACGCACATGCACACACACTTAAAATACCTTGCAGTACCTGCTAACTGTTGTGCAGTCTCGTCTGCACTGTCAAGGGCCAGGTGCAAATCAAATTGTATTTGTCACATGCGCCGAATACAACAGGTGTAGACCTTACAGTGAAATGCTTACTTACAAGCCCTTAACCAACAATGCAGATTTAAGAAAAATAAGTGTTAAGTAAAAAATAGATAATAGAAAATAAAATAACAAATAATTAAAGAGCAGCAGTAAAATAAATAAACATCGAATCAAATTGTATTGGTCACATTCAAATGGTTATCAGATGTTATTGAGAGTGTATGCTGGTGCTTCTAGTTCCGACAGTGCAGCAATATCAACAAGTAATCTAACAATTCCACAACAACAACCTAATACACACAAATCTAAGGGATGGAATAAGAATATGTACAGTTGTCGGAAGTCGGAAGTTTTCATACACTTACGTTGGAGTCATTAAAAGTTTTTCAACTACTCCACACATTTCTTGTTAACAAACTATAGTTTTGGCAAGTCGGTAGGACATCTACTTTGTGCATGACACAAGTCATTTTTACAACAATTGTTTACAGACAGATTATTTCATTTATAATTCACTGTATCACAATTCCAGTGGGTCAGACGTTCACATACACTAAGTTGACTGTGCCTTTTGTCACGATCTTCAGTATGGACAGACCAAGGCGCAGCGAGGCATCCAGTATACATGTTTATTAAAACGAAACGTAACTGGGCAAAATAACAAAATGAACGAAGATCGTAACTTAAACATAGACTGACAATACAAACAAAGCTATGCATCAACAATAACCCACCAAAACCTAAATGAAAAACCCCAAACATATATATGGTTCCCAATTAGAGACAACGACACACAGCTGCCTCTAATTGGGAACCATTACCCCAACATAGAAATAGAACACCTAGAACTCAAAAACCCTACACCAAAAACGAAACCTAAACACGCCAGCCTAAAACTCTGGCCTGGACGTGACAGTACCCCCAAAGGCGCGGTCGGAGTCCAAAAGTCCATGGGGGGTCTTCGGTTGGTCTTTTGATCCCAGGTTGCGGCTCTGGTGCTGGCCGTGCTGGTCCGAAACACGCACCGGAGGCCCTGGGCCATTTGCTGGACTGGGGACCCTCACTGGCGGCCCCGGACAGGGACCCTCACTGGCGGCCCCGGACTGGGGACCCTCACTGGCAGCCCGGACTGGGGACCTCTCACTGGCGGCCCGGACTGGGGACCCTCACTGGCGGACCTGGACAGGGAAACACACTGGCCCTCTGGTGCGGGAGCAGGAACCGGCTGTACTGGGCTCATAACGCCGCACACTGGTGCGGGAGCAGGAACCGCCGCATTGGGCTCAAATAGCGCACTCTGGTGCGGGGAGCAGGAACCGCCGTACTGGGCTCATAACGTGCACTCTGGTGCGGGAGCAGGAACCGCCGTATTGGGCTCATAACGCGCACTCTGGTGCGGGAGCAGGAACCGGCCGCATTGGACTCATAACGCACACTCTGGTGCGGGAGCAGGAACCGGCCGTACTGGGCTCATAACGCGCACTCTGGTGTGGAGAGCAGGAACCGGCCGTACTGGGCTCATAACGCGCACTCTGGTGCGGGGAGCAGGAACCGGCCGTACTGGGCTCATAACGCGCACTCTGGTGCGGGGAGCGGGAACAGGACGTGCTGGGTTCCCGACGGGCACAGGAATCCTGGAGCGTGGAGCAGGGACAGGACGTGCTGAGTCCACGACAGGCACAGGAATCCTGGAGCGTGGAACCGGGACAGGACGTGCTGAGTTCACAACGTGCACAGGAATCCAGGAGCGTGGAACAGGGACAGGACGTGCTGAGTCCACGACAGGCACAGGAATCCTGGAGCGTGAAACAGGGACAGAACGTGCTGAGTCCACGCCAGGCACAGGGATCCTGGAGCGTGGAGCAGGGACAGGACATACTGGGCTGTGGATGCGAACCGGAGATCCCACACACAGAACCGGTGCAGGATATCTCTGTCCCAGAAGGTGTACTGGAGCCCTAGCTCGCAGAGCCGGCACCACTCTCCCAGGTAGCACACTCACCCTCCCCTGACAGATGAGTGGCGCTGGGATCTCACGCACCAGGCTCTGGATAGCACGGCGTCTTACCAGTGCGACGCTCTCCCCAACGCTCTCTCCACAAAGCACGAGGAGTTGGCTCAGGAGTCCCTCCTGAACCGGCCAAACTCCCCGTGTGCCCCCCCAAAAAGAGTTTTTTGGGGCTGCCTTTCAGGCTTCCGTGCCAGGCGAGGTCTAATTAACTTTTCTCTCTCCGGATCCCATGCTCCGTATAGCTTCTCATACCTGCGCCGCTCCGCCGCCGCTGCTTCCAGCTCCTCTCTTGGCCGACAATACTCTCCAGGCTGGGCCCAGGGTCCGTCCCTAAATAATTCCTCCTCCCAGGTCCAGTACTCCCGAGTCTCTCGCTGCTTGGTCTTCTTAAGGTGGGTTATTCTGTCACGATCTTCAGTATGGACAGACCAAGGCGCAGCGAGGCATCCAGTATACATGTTTATTAAAACGTAACGTAACTGGGCAAAATAACAAAATGAACGAAGATCGTAACTTAAACATAGACTGACAATACAAACAAAGCTATGCATCAACAATAACCCACCAAAACCTAAATGAAAAACCCCAAACATATATATGGTTCCCAATTAGAGACAACGACACACAGCTGCCTCTAATTGGGAACCATTACCCCAACATAGAAATAGAACACCTAGAACTCAAAAACCCTACACCAAAAACGAAACCTAAACACGCCAGCCTAAAACTCTGGCCTGGACGTGACACCTTTAAACAGCTTGGAAAATTCCAGAAAATTATGTCATGGCTTTAGAAGCTTCTGATAGGCTAATTGACATAATTTGAGTCTATTGGGAGTTGTACCTGTGGATGTATTTCAAGACCTATCTTCAAACTCAGTGCCTCTTTGCTTGACATCATGGGAAAATCAAAAGAAATCAGCCAAGACCTCAGAAAAACTAATTGTAGACCTCCACAAGTCTGGTTCTTCCTTGGGAGCAATTTCCAAATGCCTGAAGGTACCACGTTCATCTGTACAAACAATAGTACGCAAGTATAAACACAATGGGACCACGCAGCCGTCATACCACTCAGAAAGGAGACGTGTTCTGTCTCCTAGAGATGAACGTACTTTGGTGCAAAAAGTGCAAATCAATCCCAGAACAACAGCAAAGGACCTTGTGAATATGCTGAAGGAAACAGGTACAAAAGTATCTATATCCACAGTAAAACGAGTCTTATATCAAAATAACCTGAAAGGCCGTTCAGCAAGGAATCACTGCTCCAAAACTACCATAAAAAAAGCCAGACTACAGTTTGCAACTGCACATGGGGACAAAGATTGTACTTTTTGGAGAAATGTCCTCTGGTCTGATGAAACAAAAACAGAACTGTTTGGCCATAATAACCATCGTTATGTTTGGAGGAAAAAGGGGGAGGCTTGCAACTGAAGAACACCATCCCAACCGTGAAGCACGGTGGTGGCAGCATCATGTTGCGGGGGTGCGTTGCTGCAGGAGGGACTGGTGCACTTCACAAAATAGATGACATCATGAGGAAGGAAAATTATGTGGATATATTGAAGCAACATCTCAAGACATGAGTCAGGAAGTTAAGGTTTGGTCGCAAATGGGTCTTCCAAATGGACAATGACCCCAAGCATACTTCCAAAGTTGTGGCAAAATGGCTTAAGGACAACAAAGTCAAGGTATTGGAGTGGCAATCACAAAGCCCTGACCTCAATCCTATAGAAAATCTGTGGGCAGAACTGAAAAAGCATGTGCGAGCAAAGAGGCCTACAAACCTGACTCAGTTACACCATCTCTGTCAGGAGAAATATGCCAAAATTCATCCAACTTATTGTGGGAAGCTTGTGAAAGGCTTCCCAAAATGTTTGACCCAAGTTAAACAATTTAAAGGCAATGCTACCAAATAATAATTGAGTGTATGTAAACTTCTGACCCACTGGGAATGTGATGAAAGAAATAAAAGCTGAAATAAAACATTCTCTCAATTATTATTCTGACATTTCACATTCTTAAAATAAAGTGGTGATCCTAACTGATCTAAGACAGGGAATCTTTACTAGGATTAAATGTCAGGAATTGTGAAAAACTGAGTTAAAATGTATTTGGCTAAGGTGTATGTAAACTGCCAACTTCAACTGTACATATAAATATATGGATGAGCAATGACCGAGCGGCACAGACAAGATGGAATAAAAAACAGTACATACATATGGGATAATGCAAGATATGTAAGCATCACTATTAAAATGACTAGTGATTTGTTAGTGGCCAATGATTTCAAGTCTGTATGTAGGCAGCAGCCTCTCTGTCTTAGTGATGGCTGTTTAACAGTCTGATGGCCTTGAGATAGAAGCTATTTTTCAGTCTCTCGGTCCCAGCTTTGATGCACCTGTACTGACCTCACCTTCTGGATGGTAGCGGAGAGAGAAGGTAGTGCATCTATTGCGCCTTCTTCACCACACCGTCTGTGTGGGTGGACCATTTCAGTTTGTGAGTGATGTGTACTCCAAGGAACTTAAAACGTTCCACCTTCTCCACTGCTGTCCCTTCGATGTGGATAGGGGGGTGCTCCCTCTGCTGTTTCCTGAAGTCCACGATCATCTCCTTTGTTTTGTTGACGTTGAGTGAGAGGTTATTTTCCTGACACCACACTCCGAGTGCCCTCACCTCCTCCCTATACAGTGAGGGAAAAAAGTATTTGATCCCCTGCTGATTTTGTATGTTTGCCCAGTGACAAAGAAATTATCAGTCTATAATTTTAATTGTAGGTGTATTTGAACATTGAGAGACAGAATAACAACAAAAAAATCCAGAAAAACGGATGTGAAAAATGTTATAAATTGATTTGCATTTTAATGAGGGAAATAAATATTTGAACCCCTCTCAATCAGAAAGATTTCTGGCTCCCATGTGTCTTTTATACAGGTAACAAGCTGAGATTAGGAGCACACTCTTAATGGGAGTGCTTCTAATCTCAGTTTGTTACCTGTATAAAAGACATCTGTCCACAGAAGCAATCAATCAGATTCCAAACTCTCTACTATGTCCAAGACCAAAGAGCTCTCCAAGGATGTCAGGGACACGATTGTAGACCTACACAAGGCTGGAATGGGCTACAAGACCATCGCCAAGCAGCTTGGTGAGAAGGTGACAACAGTTGGTGGGATTATTTGCAAATGGAAGAAACACAAAAGAACTGTCAATCTCCCTCGGCCTGGGGCTCCATGCAAGATCTCACCTCGTGGAGTTGCAATGATCATGAGAACGGTGAGGAATCAGCCCAGAACTACACGGGAGGATCTTGTCAATGATCTCAAGGCAGCTGGGACCATAGTCACCAAGAAAACAATTGGTAACACACTACGCCGTGAAGGACTGAAATCCTGCAGCGCCTGCAAGGTCCCCCTGCTCAAGAAAGCACATATACATGCCCGTCTGAAGTTTGCCAATGAACATCTGAATGATTCAGAGGACAACTGGGTGAAAGTGTTGTGGTCAGATGAGACCGAAATTGAGCTTTTTGGCATTAACTCAACTCGCTGTGTTTGGAGGAGGAGGAATGCTGCCTATGACCCCAAGAACACCATCCCCACTGTCAAACATGGAGGTGGAAACATTATGCTTTGGGGGTGTTTTTCTGCTAAGGGGACTGGACAACTTCACCGCATCAAAGGTACGATGGATGGGGCCATGTACCGTCAAATCTTGGGTGAGAACCTCCTTCCCTCAGCCAGTGCATTGAAAATTGGTCGTGGATGGGTATTCCAGCATGACAATGACCCAAAACACACGGCCAAGGCAACAAAGGTGGTGCTCAAGAAGAAGCACATTAAGGTTCTGGAGTGGCCTAGCCAGTCTCCAGACCTTAACTTCTTTGGGAGCAACGCACGAAGTGACCGTTTTGGAGACCCTGGCGTGCCCAAAGTAAAATGCCTCCCATTCAGGCCCAGAAAATAGGATATGCACATATTTAGTACCATTGGATAGGGAACACTCGGAATGTTCTAAAAGTGTTAACATTTTGTCTGTCGGTAAAACAGAACGGATATGGCAGGCGAAACCCCGAGGAATTTCTGTCCTGGAAAAAGTGGTTTTGACAGAGTGCCTCATTGGGAACCCCTCCCTTATGAAAATGCCCATATAAGGGCATATGCATGCAGTACCTATCGCTTCCTCTGGATGTCAACAGTCTCGAGAAAGTGTTCAGGATCATTTTAGATGCTTTTAGAGCAGAGAAAAAGAGCAATCAGGAAGTGTCCCCATAGATGTCCTTTACAAGACAACGCGCACTCCCGCCAGGCACGTTCTTTGTTTTTTTCCTTTCTTATCGCCTAGTTTATATCCCGGTTGAAATATTATGCTATGCTATGAAATTATGGTAATGGAAAAAATATGTTAGGTGCTACCCTCAATTTTTTTGAAATCTGACAACGCTGTGATATTGCCAAGAAGCAGAGCTTTTGATGACTATGAAACACTTGTATATTGATGCATGTTTAATAATTAAACTTTTGGATTTTGAATTTGGCGCCTTGCATTTCACCTGGTAGTGTCGGGAGCGCCCCACCGCTCTCTAAGAAGTTAATCCCATAGAAAATCTGTGGAGGGAGCTGAAGGTTCGAGTTGCCAAACGTCAGCCTCGAAACCTTAATGACTTGGAGAAGATCTGCAAAGAGGAGTGGGACAAAATCCCTCCTGAGATGTGTGCAAACCTGGTGGCCAACTACAAGAAACGTCTGACCTCTGTGATTGCCAACAAGAGTTTTGCCACCAAGTACTAAGTCATGTTTTGCAGAGGGGTCAAATACTTATTTCCCTCATTAGAATGCAATTCAATTTATAACATTTTTCACATGCATTTTTCTGTTTTTTGTTGTTATTATTCTGTCTCTCACTGTTCAAATAAACCTACCATTAAAAGAATAGACTGATCATTTCTTTGTTAGTGGGCTAACGTACAAAATCAGCAGGGGATCAAATACTTTTTTCCTTCACTGTAGGTGGTCTCGTCGTTGTTGGTGATCAAGCCTACTACTGTTGTGTCGTAAGCACACTTGATGATTGAGTTGGAGGCATGCATGACCAGGCAGTCATGGGTGAACAGGGAGTACATGAGCGGGCTGAGAATGCACCCTTGTGGAGCTCCAATGTTGAGGATCAGCAAAGTGGAGATGTTGTTTCCTACCTTCACCACCTGGGGGTGGCCCGTCAAGAATTCCAGGACCCAATCGCACAGGGCGAGGTTGAGACCCAGGGCATCAAGCTTAATGATGAGCTGCGAGGGTACTATGGTGTTGAATGCTGAGCTGTAGTCAATGAACAGCATTCTTTTGGACCTAGACATGGCGCACCTGTACCGCTTGCCGTGCGGTAGCAGAGAGAACAGTCTATGACTAGGGTGGCTGGAGTCTTTGACAATTTTTGGGGCCTTCCTCTGACATTGCCTGGTGTAGAGGTCCTGGATGGCAGGCAGCTTAGTCCCAGAGATGTACTGGGCCGTACGCACTACCCTCTGTAGTGCCTTGCGGCGGAGGCCGAGCAGTTGCCATACCAGGCAGTGTTGAAACTAGTTAGGATGCTCTCTATGGTGCAGGTGTAGAACCTTTTGAGGACCTGAGGACGCATGCCAAATCTTTTCAGTCTCCTGAGGGGGAATAGGCTTTGTCGTGCCCTCTTTACGACTGTCTTGGTGTGTTTGGACCATTCTAGCTTGTTGTTGATGTGGACATCAAGGAACTTGAAGCTCTCAACCTGCTCCACTACAGCCCCATCGATGAGAATGGGGGCGTGCTCGGTCCTCCTTTTCCTGTAGTCCACAATCATCTCCTTAGTCTTGATCACGTTGAGGGAGAGGTTGTTATCCTGGTACCACATGGCCAGGTCTCTGACCTCCCAATAGGAGGTCAGAGACCTGAGGAATGCGGCAGGGTCTACAGTCAATCACGGACTACAAAAAGAAAACCAGACCCGTTGCGGACCATGACGTCCTGCTCCCAGACAAACTAAACAACTTCTTTGCTCGCTTTGAGGACAATACAATGCCACCGACACGGCCTGCTACCAAAACCTGCGGGCTCACCTTCACCGCAACCAATGTGAGAAAAACATTTAAATGTGTTAACCCTCGCAAGGCTGCTGGCCCAGATGGCATCCCTGGCCGTGTCCTCAGATCATGCGCAGACCAGCTGGCTGGTGTGTTTACGGACATATTCAATCAGTCCCTATCCCAGTCTGCTGTTCCCACATGCTTCAAGAGGGCCACCATTGTTCCTGTTCCCAAGAAAGCTAAGGTAACTGAGCTAAATGACTATCGCCCCGTAGCACTCACTTCCGTCATCATGAAGTGCTTTGAGAGATTAGTCAAGGATCATATCACCTCCATCCTGCCAGACACCCTGGACCCACTCCAATTTGCTTACCGTTCCAATAGGTCCACAGACCACACAATCGCAATCACACTGCATACTGCCCTAACCCATCTGGACAAGAGGAATACCTATGTAAGAATGCTGTTCATCGACTACAGCTCAGCATTTAACACCATAGTTCCCTCCAAGCTCGTCATTAAGCTCGAGACCCTAGGTCTTGACCCAGCCCTGTGCAACTGGGTCCTGGACTTCCTGACGGGACGGCCCCAGGTGGTGAGGGTAGGAAACATCATCTCCACCCCGCTGATCCTCAACACTGGGGCCCCACAAGGGTGCGTTCTCAGCCCTCTCCTGTACTCCCTGTTTACCCATGACTGCGTGGCCAAGCACGCATCCAACTCAATCATCAAGTTTGCTGACGACGCTACAGTGGTAGGCTTGATTACCAACAACGACCAGACGGCCTACAGGGAGGAGGTGAGGGCCCTCAGAGTGTGGTGTCAGGAAAATGACCTCTCACTCAATGTCAACAAAACAAAGGAGATGATCGTGGACTTCAGGAAACAGGAGAGGGAGCACCCCCCCCTATCCACATCGAGGGGACAGTAGTGGAGAAGGTGGAAAGTTTTAAGTTCCTCGGCGTACACATCACGGACAAACTTAATTGGTCCACCCACACAGACAGCGTGGTGAAGAAGGCGCAACAGCGCCTCTTCAACCTCAGGAGGCTGAAGAAATTCGGCTTGTCACCAAAATCACTCACAAACTTCTACAGATGCACAATCGAGAGCATCCTGTCGGGCTGTATCACCGCCTGGTACGGCAACTGCTCCGCCCACAATCGTAAGGCTCTCCAGAGGGTAGTGAGGACTGCACAACGCATCACCGGGGGGTAAACTACCTGCCCTTCAGGACACCTACACCACCCGATGTCACAGGAAGGCCAAAAAGATCATCAAGGACAACAACCACCCGAGCCACTGCCTGTTCACCCCGCTATCATCCAGAAGGCGAGGTCAGTACAGGTGCATCAAAGCTGGGACCGAGAGACTGAAAAACATCTTCTACCTCAAGGCCATCAGACTGTTAAACAGCCATCACTAACATTGAGTGGCTGCTGCCAACATACTGACTTAAATCTCTAGCCACTTAAAACATAGGAATTGGATGTAACAAATGTATCACTAGCCACTTTAAACAATTTTGTATATAATGTTTACATATCCGACATACTCATATCAAATGTATACAATGTACTCTAAACCATCTACTGAATCTTGCCTATGCCGTTCGGCCATCGAACCAAATTTCTAGCCACTTTAATAATTATAATTGGATGTAATAAATGTATCACTAGCCACTTTAAACAATGCCATTTATATAATGTTTACATATCCTACATTACTCATCTCATATGTATATACTGTACTCCATACCATCTACTGCATCTTGCCTATGCCAGTCAGCCATCGCTCATCCATATATTTATATGTACATACTCGTATTCATTCCTTTAGTCTTGTGTGTATAAGGTAGTTGTTGTGAATTTGTTAGATTACTTGTTAGATACTACTGCATGGTCGGAACTAGAAGCACAAGCATTTCGCTACACTCGCATTAACATCTGCTAACCATGTGTATGTGACAAATAAAATTTGATTTCATTTGATTTGAGGATTTTGCAGAAAGAGGTGTTTAGTCCGAGGGTCCTTAGCTTAGTGATGAGCTTTGAGGGTACTATGGTGTTGAACGCTGAGCTGTAGTCATTGAATGGCATTCTCACGTAGGTGTCCCCTTTGTCCAGGTGGGAAAGGGCAGTGTGGAGTGCAATAGAGATTGCATCATCTGTGGATCTTTTGGGGCAGTATGCAAATAGGATTGGGTCTAGAGTTTCTGGGATAATGGTGTTGATGTGAGCCATGACCAGCCTTTCAAAGCACCTCATGGCTACAGACGTGAGTGCTACGGGTCGGTAGTCATTTAGGCAGGTTACCTTAGTGTTCTTGGGCACAGGGACTATGGTGGTCTGCTTGAAACATGTTGGTATTACAGACACTTTCCAGTTGGTCAGCGCATGCCCGGAGTACACGTCCTGGTAATCCGTCTGGCCCTGCGGCCTTGTGAATGTTGACCTGTTTAAAGGACTTACTCACATCGGCTACGGAGAGCGTGATCACACAGTAGTCCGGAACAGCTGATGCTCTCATGCATGCTTCAGTGTTGCTTGCCTCAAAGCAAGCATAAAAGTAATTTAGCTCGTCTGGTAGGCTCGCGTCACTGGGAAGCTTGCGGCTGTGCTTCCCTTTGTAGTCTGTAGTAGTTTGCAAGCCCTGCCACATCCCACAAGCGTCGGAGCTGGTGTAGTACGATTCAGTCTTAGTTATTCATTGACGCTTTGCCTGTTTGATGGTTCGTCGGAGGGCATAGCAGGATTTCTTATAAGCGTCTGGGTTAGAGTCCCGCTCCTTGAAAGCGGAAGCTCTACCCTTTAGCTCAGTGCGGATGTTGCCTGTAAACCAAGGCTTCTGTTTGGGGTATGTACTTTCAGTCACTGTAGGGACAACGTCATCGATGCACTTATTGATTTTATTTATTTGTATTTTTATTTAACCTTTATTTAACTAGGCAAGTCAGTTAAGAACAAATTCTTAAATACAATGACGGCCTACACCGGCCAAACCCGGCCAACGCTGGGCCAATTGTGCGCCTCCCAATCACGGCCGGTTGTGATACAGCCTGGATTCAAACCAGGGTGTCTGTAGTGACGCCTCTAGCACTGAGATGCAGTGCCTTAGAAACCAGTGACTGATGTGGTGTACTCCTCAATGCCATCGGAAGAATCCCGGAACATATTCCAGTCTGTGCTAGCAAAACAGTCCTGTAGTTTAGTATCTGCTTCATCTGACCACTTCTTTATTATGACCGAGTCACTGGCACTTCCTGCTTTAGTTTTTGCCTGTAAGCAGGAATCAGGAGGATAGAATTATGGTCAGATTTGCCAAATGGAGGATGAAGGAGAGCTTTGTACGCGTCTCTGTGTGGAGTAAAGGTGGTCTAGAGCTTTTTTCCTCTGGTTGCTGATTTAACATGCTGATAGAAAGGAGGTAAAATTAATTTAAGCTTCCCTGCATTAAAGTCCCCGGCCACTAGCAGTGCAGCCCTCTGGATGAGTATTTTCTTGTTTGCTTATGGCCTTATACAGCTCGTCGCGGGTGGTCTTAGTGCCAGTATCGGTTTGTGGTGGTAAATAGACGGCTATGAATAATATAGATGAGATCTCTCTTGGTAGATAGTGTGGTCTACAGCTTATCATGAGATACTCTACCTCAGGCGAGCAAAACTTCAAGACTTTCTTAATATTAAATTTCATGCACCAGTTGTTGTTTACAAATATACACAGAACGCCACCCTTTGTCTTACCAGAGGCGGCTGTTTTATCTTGCCAATGCAGTGTAAACCCGCCAGCTGTATGTTATTCATGTCGTCGTTCAGATACGACTCTGCAAAACATAAGAGATTTGTTTTTAATGTCCCGTTGGTAGGACATATTCATGATCGTAGCTTGTCTATTTTGTTATCCAATGATTGTACGTTGGCTAATAGGACTGATGGTAGAGGCAGATTACCCACTCGCCATCTGATCTTTACAAGGCACCCCGACCTACATCCCCGATATCTCTTTCTCATGCAAATCACAGGGATTTGGGCTTTGTCGGGTGTCTGAAGTAAATCCTTTGCGTCCGAATCGTTAAAGAAAAAATCTTCATCCAGTACAAGGTGAGTAATCACTGTCCTGATATCTAGAAGCTCTTTTCGGTAGAAACATTTAAGTGCAGGGTAGCCTAGTGGTTAGAGTGTTGGACTAGTAACCGAAAGGTTGCAAGGTACAAGGTACAAATATGTCGTTCTGCCCCTGAAAGGGCAGTTAACCCACTGTTCCTAGGCTGTCATTGAAAATAAGAATTTGTTCTTAACTGACTTGCCTAGTAAAATAAAGGTAAAATAAATAAAAAAGCGAAATAAGTTACAAATAATGTGAAAAAACACACAATAGCACAATTGTTTAGGAGGCCATCTCCTCTGGCGCCAGGCAATGGGATTGTATCTAAATCTTCTCTCTGTCTCACACCTGTGGACTTTCTCAGTGTTGGAATAGTAGATGCCTGTGCCTGTTAGGGGGCCATGGGCACTGGTGCTTTAGCTAACTTTAGCTGGAGAGCCCAATGCCTGTTAGGGGGCCATGGGCACTGGTGCTTTAGCTAACTTTAGCTGGCCTGCTGCACTTGACTGCACTCTGTGATCAGGCTTGGCTCGGCTAGGGTGGGTTGGGGTGGACTACAGTGGGTTAAAGGGACAGTTTTTGAAGTTGTAGCTAATTTTTGAAATACTGAGGCTGTCGTAATTTCAGCCAAACCATTTTTTAAGCTTGTTTGCTGGTTATTTAACAACATCCAGAGTGTAGGGAAATAGCTCTGCCTAACGCAAAGAGGAACGCGGTTGCTTTCACCATGCTTTTAAATGTACTGCTAACTGGATCAATACATTTTCACCAGCATGGCTTCATGCTCCAAAAATGCTAGCCATGAGATTCTGCTTGTTGCTAAATAAACAGCAAAGGAACTTAAACACGGTTTGGATAAAACAACAAAGAAGTTGAAAATAATCTGAAGCTTAAATAAGTAACTCTCCCTTTAAGGGTCTCGGCGACCAGCAGTCACCCACCACCCGCATCATGAGTCAGAAGCTCTGAGTGCTGAGCTGCACTGCCTTGGGATAGAGGGGAGAAGGAGGGAGGGAGTGATGGAGGGAGGGAGAGAGAGTGGTAGGAGGTAGGGGAGAGAGAGGGAATGGATGGAGAGAGGGAGAGAGAGAGTGGGAAAAGAGAGAGAAAAAGAGAGAGGGAGGGGTGGATAGAGGGAGGAAGGAATAGAGGGATGGAGGGAGGAAGGGAGAGGGCATCACATACACATGGTTAGCAGATGTTAATGTGAGTGTAGTGAAATGCTTGTTCCGACCGTGCAGTAATACAGTGAGGGAAAAAAGTATTTGATCCCCTGCTGATTTTGTACGTTTGCCCACTGACAAAGAAATGATCAGTCTATAATTTAAATGGTAGGTTTATTTGAACAGTGAGAGACAGAATAACAACAAAAAAATCCAGAAAAATGCATGTGAGATTTTTTATAAATTGATACTTTTTTCCCTCACTGTAGTACAATTGGATAGAAAACACTCTGAAGTTTCTAAAACTGATAAAATAATGTCTGTGAGTATAACAGAACTGATATGGCAGGCAAAAACCCGAGCAAAATCCAAGGGGGAAAAACGTTTTTTAGTGACATGCCTTCTTTTCCATTGGTTGTCTATGGGATCTGCTGGCGGGGAATCTAGGACCCAGGTTGCAGTACCTATGGCTTCCACTAGATGTCAACCATCTTTAGACAAAGGTTTCAAGAGTTTACCTTGAAAAACAGCCGAATAGAAGAAGATTATGTAAGTAGAGAGAGGAAGTGATTTCTGTCCGTGGCGTGAGGGACCCGGGAGCGCGCACCTCGGTATTTTACTTTACTATCGTTCAGGATATTTTCCGTGTGAAATATAATCATTAATTAACATAATAGTGTAGCTAAGGATTGATTCGAAACGTGGTTTGATTTGTTTGGACACAGCTGATAGGTATATTTTTACTATATTGGGCGAGTGAACGGTGGATTTTCTGAACAGAACGCGCCAACCAAATGGAGATTTATGGATATAAATAGGGACTTTTTCTAACTAAAGGAACATCGGATGTCTTGCTTGGACACTTCGGATTGCCCTCAGCAGAAGATCATCAAAGGTAAGCGATTTATTTGAGCTCTTTTTATGTGTTTTGTGACGTCCGCGCTGGTTTCATTATTATGCTAAAGGAGGAACGGGGGCGCTTTCCTCAGACAATCAAATGTTGTGCTTTTGCCTTTTTGAAATCTGACAACGCTGTGAGATTGAAGAGTGTGCAACACTGGTATTATTTTGATGAATGTTTTATAATATTACATTTGCATTTAGAATTTGGCGCTCTACATTTTTCCGGATGTTGTCAAGGTTGGCGCTAGCGCCCCAATGCTCCTTAATTATCCCCAAGAGGTTAAAGTGACTAGTGATACTTTTATTACATCACATTTTTTATTATTAAAATGGCTAGAGATTTGAGTCAGTATGTTGGCAGCAACCACTCAATGTTAGTGATGGCTGTTTAACTTCTTAGGGGAGCGGCAGGTGAGGTGACGGTTTTGGAGAGTCTGGTGTGCCCAAAGCAAAATGCCTGCCACTCAGGCTCAGAAAATAGGATATGCACATAATTAGTACTATTGGATAGGAAACACTCTGAGGTTTCTAAAAGTGTTAACATAATGTCTGTGAGTGTAACAGAACTCATTTAGCAGGCGAAAACCAGAGAAAAATCCATCCGGAAATCAGTTTCTGGTGACCTTTTGCTTTGTTTGACACACTCCCCATTGAATCCATTTGTAACCAGGACTGCGACTGCAGTACCTATGGCTTCCACTAGATGTCAACAGTCTATATACAAAGACTCAGAGAGATTGGAGTTAACAGAACGAATAGGTACAGGAAATGGCCAAAGTAGCTCAGATGTCAACAAGTTTTCTCGGGGCGCGAGTCTAGCTGCGCGCCCCACTTTATTTTACTTATTTAACGTTTAGGTGACCATCTGAGTGAAATATTATCGCTAATATTCATAAAAGGATAGCTAAGGATGCATTTTAACTGGTATTTGATTTGTTTAGGAAAAGTTTATAGGTATATTTGAACGCGTTCTCTTCACATTTCAATGGGCGATTCGACGTTTGATTTTCTGAACATAACGCGCCAACCAAACAGAGATTTATGGATATAATAAATGACTTTTTCTAACAAAAGAACCATTGGATGTCTTTGTTGGACACTTGGGAAGCCCTCAGCAGAAGTTCTTCAAAAAGGTAAGGGATTTGTTTTCGCTATGAAATGTGTTTTGTGTGAACCGCCATGGTTTATGAATTTATGCTAATGGTTAAAATATTGGAGGTGCTACCCTCAAACAATCAAATGTTGTGCTTCCGCCGTAAAGCCTTTTTGAAATCTGACAACGCTGTGATATTGCCAAGAAGCAGAGCTTTTGATGACTATGAAACACTTGTATATTGATGAATGTTTAATAATTTAACTTTTGGATTTTGAATCTGGCGCTAGCGCCCCACTGCTCCCTAGGTAGTTAAGAGTCTGATGGCTTTGAGATAGAAGCTGTTTTTCAGTCTCTCGGTCCCAGCTTTGATGCACCTGTACTGACCTCGCCTTCTGGATGGTAGCGGGGTGAACAGGCTGTGGCTCAGGTGGTTGTTGTCCTTGATGATCTTTTTGGCCTTTTTGGCCTGTTACATCGGGTGGTGTAGGTGTCCTGGAGGGCAGGTAGTTTACCCCCAGTGATACGTTGTGCAGGCCGCAGTACCCTCTGGAGAGACTTGCGGTTGTGGGCGGAGCAGTTGCCATACCAGGCGGTGATACAACCCGACAGGATGCTCTCGATTGTGCATCTATAGAAGTTTGTGAGTGGTTTTGGTGACAAGCCAAATTTCTTCAGCCTCCTGAGGTTGAAGAGGTGCTGTTGCGCCTTCGTTACCACACTGGCTGTGTGGGTGGAACATTTCAGATTGTCCGTGATGTGTACGCCGAGGAACTTTCCACCTTCTCCACTACTGTCCCGTCGATGTGGATAGGGGGGTGCTCCCTCTCCTGTTTCCTCAAGTCCACAATCATCTCCTTTGTTTTGTTGACGTTGAGTGTGAGGTCATTTTCCTGACACCACACTCTGAGGGCCCTCACCTCCTCCCTGTAGGCCGTCTCGTCGTTGTTGGTAATCAAGCCTACCACTGTAGTGTCATCTGAAAACTTGATGATTGAGTGGGAGGCGTGTGTGTGTAAGAGTGTGTTTTTGATCCAATATCACCATTCCAGTGTTCTCCCTACCAAACAGCCTCTCAGTCTCTACTGTACAGTAGCACCATTCATCATTGCTGCAATGAGTGGAGCGCCACTATGTCCTGGTCACAGTCTAGATGGAGGTCAACCAAACAGCCACAACACCCTCGTAACGTCTTGGTAGGATTGTCCCTCTTATCTGTTCCCAGAATCTTATTGATGGCCTGCCTGTGCCAGTTGGTGCTAACCTTCGTGCCCAGGGAGCAGGTGGCATCAGCGGGGGTTATCAAACTGTTTATTGCCCCCTTGCCCCTCATTGGTATAGGTAGCATGTCTGCCCCGGTGGTCCACAGACACATACACACAGAAGACCCCCTCACCCTCCCATCTACCTACCTACCCACACACACAAGCCCCCTGTGCCCCCACCCTCCACCCCCCACAGAGAGCTGTAATAAGTGGTGGGGAAGTTTCTTCTTAGAGACTTACCCAGAAAGACACACAGTTAAAATATTTTGTATAGATTGTTGACCATTTCAATTTTAATCCCACTTTGAAACACAACAGAATGTGAAAAAATAACTTGTACTTTATAACATGGGTTATTGTTATCTGATTTGTACTGAGCTTAGTGCTTGACGTCACACGCAGAAACCTTTCTCACTCCCCACCACACAGCCCTGACGATTCTCTCCTGTTTCCCAGTACACGTCGGCTCTGACGTATGACGGCGTGATGGTGATGGCAGAGGCCTTCAGGAACCTGCGTAGGCAGAAGGTTGACATCTCTCGCCGGGGCAACGCTGGGGACTGTCTGGCTAACCCCGCCGCCCCCTGGAATCAGGGCATCGACATGGAGCGCACCCTCAAACAGGTATCTACCACTGCACCTCAAAGCCATTTCGGTTCATGAGTTATCTCATTTCTGCAAACTCTATGATGTCCACAAAGGACAAACTGTCAACACTACAAACTGTCAACACTACAAAGTGTCAACACTACAAACTGTTTCCTATGAAATGTGTCTTATTTAAAATAGAACTATGGTATACCTATATTCTATGTGACTCTGATGACAGTGTTTTGTCCTGTGTACAGGTCTGGCTGCAGGGATTAACAGGTAATGTCCAGTTTGACCACTATGGACGCAGGGTCAACTACACCATGGACGTGTTTGAGCTGAAGAACAACGGACCCAGACGAGTAAGATGCCTACCGGTCAACCCAGCCATTTGAAAACATAATAACTATATGTTTGAATATCTATTTCCTCTACGTTTTATTCTATTCTCAATTTCCATCACTGCTTTCTAGCTATCATCATAATACCACTATACCATAATAATATGAATAACAAATAACTTTGTTTCATTTCATTTTCAATTTCCATGGTTTAAAATGCCAGGAGAGTGAACATCTGTTTATCTGTCTATCATCGTAGTATTGTCTGTGTGTCTGTAGAACCTGGGTATTGTGTATTAGTGATGAACAGTATCATCAACAGTATACTCAGGCTTCGAGAATGTGTGTGTGTGTATTTTGCCATGTCCTGTATATATTACTTTCAGTGCTGTGTGTGTGTGTGTGTATTTTGCTGTGTCCTGTATATTATTTTCAGTGCTGTGTGTGTGTGTGTGTGTGTGTGTGTGTGTGTGTGTGTGTGTGTGTGTGTGTGTGTGTGTGTGTGTGTGTGTGTGTGTGTATTTTGCCGTGTCCTGTATATTATTTTCAGTGCTGTGTGTGTGTGTATTTTGCTGTGTCCTGTATATTATTTTCAGTGCTGTGTGTGTGTGTGTGTGTGTGTATTTTGCCGTGTCCTGTATATTATTTTCAGTGCTGTGTGTGTGTGTATTTTGCCGTGTCCTGTATATTATTTTCAGTGCTGTGTGTGTGTGTATTTTGCCATGTCCTGTATGTATTATTTTCAGTGCTGTGTGTGTGTGTATTTTGCCGTGTCCTGTATATTATTTTCAGTGCTGTGTGTGTGTGTGTGTGTGTGTGTGTGTGTGTGTCAAATCAAATCAAATCAAATCAAATCAAATTTTATTTGTCACATACACATGGTTAGCAGATGTTAATGCGAGTGTAGCGAAATGCTTGTGCTTCTAGTTCCGACCATGCAGTAGTATCTAACAAGTAATCTAACAAATTCACAACAACTACCTTATACACACAAGAGTAAAGGAATGAATACGAGTATGTACATATAAATATATGGATGAGCGATGGCTGACCGGCATAGGCAAGATGCAGTAGATGGTATGGAGTACAGTATATACACATATATATGAGATGAGTAATGTAGGATATGTAAACATTATATAAATGGCATTGTTTAAAGTGGCTAGTGATACATTATTTCATCCAATTATAATTATTAAAGTGGCTAGAGATTTGGGTCGATGACCGAACGGCATAGGCAAGATACAGTAGATGGTTTAGAGTACAGTGTATACATTTGATATGAGTATGTCGGATACGTAAACATTATATACAAAATTGTTTAAAGTGGCTAGTGATACATTTGTTACATCCAATTCCTATGTATAAAGTGGCTAGAGATTTAAGTCAGTATGTTGGCAGCAGCCACTCAATGTTAGTGATGGCTGTTTAACAGTCTGATGGCCTTGAGGTAGAAGCTGTGTTTTCAGTCTCTCGGTCCCAGCTTTGATGCACCTGTACTGACCTCGCCTTCTGGATGATAGCGGGGTGAACAGGCAGTGGCTCGGGTGGTTGTTGTCCTTGATGATCTTTTGGCCTTTCTGTGACATCGGGTGGTGTAGGTGTCCTGGAGGGCAGGTAGTTTAACCCCGGTGATGCGTTGTGCAGTCCTCACTACCCTCTGGAGAGCCTTACGGTTGTGGGCGGAGCAGTTGCCGTACCAGGCGGTGATACAGCCCGACAGGATGCTCTCGATTGTGCATCTGTAAAAGTTTGTGAGTGATTTTGGTGACAAGCCAAATTTCTTCAGCCTCCTGAGGTTGAAGAGGCGCTGTTGCGCCTTCTTTACCACGCTGTCTGTGTGGGTGGACCAATTCAGTTTGTCCGTGATGTGTACGCCGAGGAACTTAAAACTTTCCACCTTCTCCACTACTGTCCCCTCGATGTGGATAGGGTGCTCCCTCTCCTGTTTCCTGAAGTCCACGATCATCTCCTTTGTTTTGTTGACATTGAGTGAGAGGTTATTTTCCTGACACCACACTCCGAGGGCCCTCACCTCCTCTCTGTAGGCCGTCTCGTCGTTGTTGGTAATCAAGCCTACCACTGTAGTGTCGTCAGCAAACTTGATGATTGAGTTGGATGCGTGCTTGGCCACGCAGTCATGGGTAAACAGGAGTACAGGAGAGGGCTGAGAACGCACCCTTGTGGGGCCCCAGTGTTGAGGATCAGCGGGGTGGAGATGTTGTTTCCTACCCTCACCACCTGGGACCGGCCCGTCCAGGAAGTCCAGGACCCAGTTGCACAGGGCTGGGTCGAGACCCAGGGTCTCGAGCTTAATGACGAGCTTGGAGGGAACTATGGTGTTAAATGCTGAGCTGTAGTCGATGAACAGCATTCTTACATAAGTATTCCTCTTGTCCAGATGGGTTAGGGCAGTATGCAGTGTGATTGCGATAGGCTGCCTGTGGACCTATTGGGACGGTAAGCAAATTGGAGTGGGTCCAGGGTGTCTGGCAGGATGGAGGTGATATGATCCTTGACTAATCTCTCAAAGCACTTCATGATGACGGAAGTGAGTGCTACGGGGCGATAGTCATTTAGCTCAGTCACCTTAGCTTTCTTGGGAACAGGAACAATGGTGGCCCTCTTGAAGCATGTGGGAACAGCAGACTGGGATAGGGACTGATTGAATATGTCCGTAAACACACCAGCCAGCTGGTCTGCGCATGCTCTGAGGACACGGCCAGGATGCCATCTGGGCCGGCAGCCTTGCGAGGGTTAACACATTTAAATGTTTTCTCACATTGGCTGCGGTGAAGGTGACACCGCAGGTTTTGGTAGCGGGCCGTGTCGGTGGCACTGTATTGTCCTCAAAGCGAGCAAAGAAGTTGTTTAGTTTGTCTGGGAGCAGGACGTCATGGTCCGCGACGGGGCTGGTTTTCTTTTGTAGTCCGTGATTGACTGTAGACCCTGCCACATTCCTCTTGTGTCTGGAGCCATTGAATTGTGACTCTACTTTGTCTCTATATTGACGCTTAGCTTGTTTGATTGCCTTGCGGAGGGAGTAGCTGCACTGTTTGTATTCAGTCATGTTTCCGGTAGCCTTTACCTGGTTAAAAGCAGTGGTTCGCGCTTTCAGTTTTGCGCGAATGCTGCCATCAATCCATGGTTTCTGGTTGGGGAAGGTTTTGATATTTGCTATGGGTACAACATCACCAATGCATTTGCTAATAAACTCGCTCACCGAATCAGCGTATACATCAATGTTGTTGTCAGATGCTATCCGAACATATCCCAGTCCACGTGCTCGAAGCAATCTTGCAGCATGGAATCAGATTGGTCGGACCAGCGTTGAACAGACCTGAGAACGGGCGTTTCCTGTTTTAGTTTCTGTTTGTAGGCTGGGAGCAACAAAATGGAGTCATGGTCAGACTTGCGAAAGGAGGGCGGAGAATAGCCTTGTATGCATCACGGAAGTTGGAATAACAGTGGTCCAGGATTTTACCAGCCCGGTGGCACATTCGATATGCTGGTAAAATTTCGGGAGCCTTGTTCTTAAATTAGCCTTATTAAAATCCCCAGCCACAATAAATGCAGCCTCAGGATATGTGGTTTCCAGTTTACATAGAGTCCGATGAATTTCTTTCAGTGCCGTCGATGTATCAGCTTGAGGGGGATGTACACGGCTGTGATTATAATCGAAGAGAATTCTCTTGGTAGATAATGCGGTCTGCATTTGATTGTAAGGAATTCTATGTCAGGTGAACAAAAGGACTTGAGTTCCTGTATGTTGTTATGATCACACCACGCCTCGTTAATCATAAGACACACACCCCGCCCTTCTTCTTACCAGAGAGATGTTTGTTTCTGTCGGCGCGATGCGTGGAGAAACCAGGTGGCTGTACCGACTCTGATAACGTGTCCTGAGTGAGCCATGTTTCCGTGAAGCAAAGAACGTTGCAGTCTCGAATGTCTCTCTGAAAGGCAACCCTCGATCGGATTTCGTCTACTTTGTTGTCAAGAGACTGTACATTGGCGATTAAAATACTCGGGAGAGGTGCACGATGCGCCCGTCGACGTAAGCTTGACCAAAAGACCGGCGCGTTTCCCTCTTCTCGGCGCCGCCGTTGTTTTGAGTAGCCACGTGCTATCCAGTCTGTTGTTGTGTTTGGGTTAACGAAAGGAGAATCCTCTTTGGGAAAGTCGTATTCCTGGTCGTAATGTTGGTAAGTTGACGTTGCTCTTATATCCAATAGTTCCTCCCGGTTGTATGTAATAAAACTTAATATTTTCCGGGGTAACAATGTAAGAAGTAATACATAAAAAAACAAAATACTGCATGGTTTCCTGAGAACGTGAAGTGTGTGTGTGTGTGTGTGTGTGTGTGTGTGTGTATTTTGCCGTGTCCTGTATATTATTTTCAGTGCTGTGTGTGTGTGTGTGTATTTTGTCGTGTCCTGTATATTATTTTCAGTGCTGTGTGTGTGTGTGTGTGTGTGTGTATTTTGCCGTGTCCTGTATATTATTTTCAGTGCTGTGTGTGTGTGTACGTGCAGGACTCCAGTCAACCACAGTACGTGAATTGAGAGAGGTAGAGCAGTAGAGAGAGAGAGTGATGGAGGAGAGAGAGGGGGATGAAGTGGAGGGGTGGTTGGGCCCTACCGACAGGCTGGCTCTGCATGCTTAGGGTCAAATACACCTATGCATACACACCATCCCTCTCTCCCCTCCCTTCTTCCTGCTCAATGGCAGACACCACCAGGATGAAATAAAACCCTGTCTAGCTTTATTATATACCACGTATAAAACAGTATATAACAATTACAATTTATTTGGCAGACATATTCACTTCCTTAGCTTGACTCACCTATTATATGACGACGCACGCACACACACACACACACACACACACACGCACGCACGCACGCACACACACGCACGCACGCACGCACACACACGCACGCACGCACACACGCACGCACGCACGCACACACACACACGCACGCGCACGCACACGCACGCAAGCACGCACTTACACACACACACACTCGCACACACGCACGAACACGCACACACACACACACACACACACGCACACACGCACGCACGCACGCACTTACACACACACACACGCATGCAAGCACACACACAAACACACACACACTCACACGCACGCACACACACGCACACACATGCACACACACACGCACACACACACACGCACACTCACACACACACGCACACTCACACGCACGCACTTACACACACGCACACACACACACACGCACGCACACACACGCGCACGCAAGCACACACACACCCTGGCCGTTTCACTCACTGTCCTCTCATTGTCTTCAGATGGGTTACTGGACGGATTCAGACAAGCTGGTTCTGATCCAGAATGAAGCCCTCAATCCCAATGAAATCATGGAGAACAGAACTGTTGTGGTCACCACTATCATGGTAAGACACACTACAACCCTACTAACACATATGCGCATGTGTACACACACACACACACACACACACAGACACATGTGTGTGCACACACACACACAGGCAAACGCATGTACACACAAACCCACAAACGCACGGGTGTACACAGAAACGTACACACAACTCTCTGGACCCAACTGTCGTGTCCACAGCACTCATTGTTTACTTACTAGTAGGCCTACAGGACCCAACTGATACCTTGGACACAAAATGGCTGCCTGTTTGCTTGGTTTCTGTTAGTCACATTTGGACTAATACTGTAACCCTGTGTGTACTACAATTCAAAATGGTCACCGGTTGCATGGAATGTTAACTATGGGTACTAAATGAGAAGGCTTTTCATACTACTGAGCCGAACCGAGCCGAGCCAAGCTGTGCCAAACCAAGCTGTGCCAAACCAAGCTGTGCTGAGCTGGCTTGGTTACGCATTCTTCATAGTTGCTGGAACTGAGCTGAAAAGGACAATGTTAAAAGAACATTTCCACAGTTTGGCACAGTTTCGTTCGGGTCGACATGATAGTGTGAAAACGGTGAAGATGTGTTGTGTTTCTGAGAGTGACGGTGGCTGACTAGATAAGAGGAGATGGAGAGAACAGGGTAAGACAGAGTGAGTAGAGGAGGAATGGAAATGGGATTGGAGAGTCATACCTCAGCAGAATCCTCCTCTTTTCAGCCCCTGGTGAGGAAACCCATGTTAAGAAACTGAGAAACTGGACACAAGCAGAGCCCAAATGAAAGCCCATATTGGGAAACTGACGGACGGTATTGGACGTAACCAGAGCCAGAGTGAACCCCCTAAAGAAACAGACTGATGCAACAGAGAGCTGCATCATGACTTCTAATGCACACCTTATTAGTTAACTGACCCAAGGGATGGATCTATCCAGAGCCAAAATGAACCCCCTCAAGAAGACACAAAATGGACACAGTCTGACCAAATTGCGTGTTTTTTTAGATGGAGAAAGATAGGAGCCACAATGAACCCTTCGTCCTGCCTAAGGCCACAAGAATGTTTGTTCTTCTTATCAAACATCACATCAACATGGTTGCACTTAACTGTGTGTGTTCGTGCGTGCATGTGCGATTGGTCTCAACCAACTCTAGCATATACATGTTCCTATTACATGACTTTCCATGCCTGGCATATTCCAGGTGATTGTGGTTGGTACAGTACTTGATATTGAAATGGATGTTAAGATGATTTTAACGAACTAACTTGAGAAATGCTCTGAATCTGGGAGTTTCCATTCATCTTTTGTATATAAGAGCTTTATAGCACACCTTATAAAGCGCTGCATAATTTCAACTCATACAAACCACATCACCATGCTTCCATAGAGCATGATAATATCAGTGTTTAACTATGCTGGCTGTCTGGGATAGCATCTGTAATGTGTGTTTGCGCTTGATAATGTTTGTTTACTGTAATACACATCAATTAAGCTTTTACTTCCGTATTACATTCTTTGCCAACTATGATAAGCCAAAACTGTAAATCAAACCTGGTTTGGTAATGCATTGAACCTCAACTGTACAGAAGTTTGTTATTGTCAGATACAAAGTTGATCGATAACGTTTTGGGAGAGGATGGATGAGATGTCAGGAGTAGGGCATCATTAGGAAGTCATCAGTTGTTATACTTCCTAACATGGATAGGGTTAGGGTTAGGGTTAGGGTTAGTAGGGCATCATTAGGAAGTCATCAGTTGTTATACTTCCTAACATGGATAGGGTTAGGGTTAGGGTTAGTAGGGCATCATTAGGTAGTCATCAGTTGTTATACTTCCTAACATGGATAGGGTTAGGTTAGGGTTAGTAGGGCATCATTAGGTAGTCATCAGTTGTTATACTTCCTAACATGGATAGGGTTAGGGTTAGGGTTAGTAGGGCATCATTAGGTAGTCATCAGTTGTTATACTTCCTAACATGGATAGGGTTAGGGTTAGGGTTAGTAGGGCATCATTAGGTAGTCATCAGTTGTTATACTTCCTAATATGGATAGGGTTAGGGTTAGGGTTAGTAGGGCATCATTAGGAAGTCATCAGTTGTTATACTTCCTAACATGGATAGGGTTAGGGTTAGGGTTAGTAGGGCATCATTAGGTAGTCATCAGTTGTTATACTTCCTAATATGGATAGGGTTAGGGTTAGGGTTAGTAGGGCATCATTAGGTAGTCATCAGTTGTTATACTTCCTAACATGGATAGGGTTAGGGTTAGGGTTAGTAGGGCATCATTAGGAAGTCATCAGTTGTTATACTTCCTAACATGGATAGGGTTAGGGTTAGGGTTAGTAGGGCATCATTAGGTAGTCATCAGTTGTTATACTTCCTAACATGGATAGGGTTAGGGTTAGGGTTAGTAGGGCATCATTAGGAAGTCATCAGTTGTTATACTTCCTAACATGGATAGGGTTAGGGTTAGGGTTAGTAGGGCATCATTAGGTAGTCATCAGTTGTTATACTTCCTAACATGGATAGGGTTAGGGTTAGGGTTAGTAGGGCATCATTAGGTAGTCATCAGTTGTTATACTTCCCTAACATGGATAGGGTTAGGGTTAGGGTTAGTAGGGCATCATTAGGTAGTCATCAGTTGTTATACTTCCTAATATGGATAGGGTTAGGGTTAGGGTTAGTAGGGCATCATTAGGAAGTCATCAGTTGTTATACTTCCTAATATGGATAGGGTTAGGGTTAGGGTTAGTAGGGCATCATTAGGTAGTCATCAGTTGTTATACTTCCTAACATGGATAGGGTTAGGGTTAGGGTTAGTAGGGCATCATTAGGTAGTCATCAGTTGTTATACTTCCTAATATGGATAGGGTTAGGGTTAGGGTTAGTAGGGCATCATTAGGAAGTCATCAGTTGTTATACTTCCTAACATGGATAGGGTTAGGGTTAGGGTTAGTAGGGCATCATTAGGAAGTCATCAGTTGTTATACTTCCTAACATGGATAGGGTTAGGGTTAGGGTTAGTAGGGCATCATTAGGTAGTCATCAGTTGTTATACTTCCTAATATGGATAGGGTTAGGGTTAGGGTTAGTAGGGCATCATTAGGTAGTCATCAGTTGTTATACTTCCTAATATGGATAGGGTTAGGGTTAGGGTTAGTAGGGCATCATTAGGAAGTCATCAGTTGTTATACTTCCTAACATGGATAGGGTTAGGGTTAGGGTTAGTAGGGCATCATTAGGTAGTCATCAGTTGTTATACTTCCTAATATGGATAGGGTTAGGGTTAGGGTTAGTAGGGCATCATTAGGTAGTCATCAGTTGTTATACTTCCTAACATGGATAGGGTTAGGTTAGGGTTAGTAGGGCATCATTAGGAAGTCATCAGTTGTTATACTTCCTAACATGGATAGGGTTAGGGTTAGGGTTAGTAGGGCATCATTAGGTAGTCATCAGTTGTTATACTTCCTAACATGGATAGGGTTAGGGTTAGGGTTAGTAGGGCATCATTAGGAAGTCATCAGTTGTTATACTTCCTAACATGGATAGGGTTAGGTTTAGGGTTAGTAGGGCATCATTAGGTAGTCATCAGTTGTTATACTTCCTAACATGGATAGGGTTAGGGTTAGGGTTAGTAGGGCATCATTAGGTAGTCATCAGTTGTTATACTTCCTAATATGGATAGGGTTAGGGTTAGGGTTAGTAGGGCATCATTAGGAAGTCATCAGTTGTTATACTTCCTAATATGGATAGGAGTTAGGTTAGGGTTAGTAGGGCATCATTAGGTAGTCATCAGTTGTTATACTTCCTAACATGGATAGGGTTAGGGTTAGGGTTAGTAGGGCATCATTAGGTAGTCATCAGTTGTTATACTTCCTAATATGGATAGGGTTAGGGTTAGGGTTAGTAGGGCATCATTAGGAAGTCATCAGTTGTTATACTTCCTAACATGGATAGGGTTAGGGTTAGGGTTAGTAGGGCATCATTAGGAAGTCATCAGTTGTTATACTTCCTAACATGGATAGGGTTAGGGTTAGGGTTAGTAGGGCATCATTAGGTAGTCATCAGTTGTTATACTTCCTAACATGGATAGGGTTAGGGTTAGGGTTAGTAGGGCATCATTAGGTAGTCATCAGTTGTTATACTTCCTAATATGGATAGGGTTAGGGTTAGGGTTAGTAGGGCATCATTAGGTAGTCATCAGTTGTTATACTTCCCTAACATGGATAGGGTTAGGGTTAGGGTTAGTAGGGCATCATTAGGTAGTCATCAGTTGTTATACTTCCTAATATGGATAGGGTTAGGGTTAGGTTTAGTAGGGCATCATTAGGTAGTCATCAGTTGTTATACTTCCTAACATGGATAGGGTTAGGGTTAGGGTTAGTAGAGCATCATTAGGTAGTCATCAGTTGTTATACTTCCTAACATGGATAGGGTTAGGGTTAGGGTTAGTAGGGCATCATTAGGTAGTCATCAGTTGTTATACTTCCTAATATGGATAGGTTAGGTTAGGGTTAGTAGGGCATCATTAGGTAGTCATCAGTTGTTATACTTCCTAATATGGATAGGGTTAGGGTTAGGGTTAGTAGGGCATCATTAGGTAGTCATCAGTTGTTATACTTCCTAACATGGATAGGGTTAGGGTTAGGGTTAGTAGGGCATCATTAGGTAGTCATCAGTTGTTATACTTCCTAACATGGATAGGGTTAGGGTTAGGGTTAGTAGGGCATCATTAGGTAGTCATCAGTTGTTATACTTCCTAATATGGATAGGGTTAGGGTTAGTAGGGCATCATTAGGTAGTCATCAGTTGTTATACTTCCTAATATGGATAGGGTTAGGGTTAGGGTTAGTAGGGCATCATTAGGTAGTCATCAGTTGTTATACTTCCTAATATGGATAGGGTTAGGGTTAGGGTTAGTAGGGCATCATTAGGTAGTCATCAGTTGTTATACTTCCTAACATGGATAGGGTTAGGGTTAGGGTTAGTAGGGCATCATTAGGTAGTCATCAGTTGTTATACTTCCTAACATGGATAGGGTTAGGGTTAGGGTTAGTAGGGCATCATTAGGTAGTCATCAGTTGTTATACTTCCTAACATGGATAGGGTTAGGTTAGGGTTAGTAGGGCATCATTAGGTAGTCATCAGTTGTTATACTTCCTAACATGGATAGGGTTAGGGTTAGGGTTAGTAGGGCATCATTAGGTAGTCATCAGTTGTTATACTTCCTAACATGGATAGGGTTAGGGTTAGGGTTAGTAGGGCATCATTAGGTAGTCATCAGTTGTTATACTTCCTAACATGGATAGGGTTAGGGTTAGGGTTAGTAGGGCATCATTAGGTAGTCATCAGTTGTTATACTTCCTAACATGGATAGGTTAGGGTTAGGGTTAGTAGGGCATCATTAGGTAGTCATCAGTTGTTATACTTCCTAACATGGATAGGTTAGGTTAGGGTTAGTAGGGCATCATTAGGTAGTCATCAGTTGTTATACTTCCTAATATGGATAGGGTTAGGGTTAGTAGGGCATCATTAGGTAGTCATCAGTTGTTATACTTCCTAATATGGATAGGGTTAGGGTTAGTAGGGCATCATTAGGTAGTCATCAGTTGTTATACTTCCTAATATGGATAGGGTTAGGTTAGGGTTAGTAGGGCATCATTAGGTAGTCATCAGTTGTTATACTTCCTAATATGGATAGGGTTAGGGTTAGGGTTAGTAGGGCATCATTAGGTAGTCATCAGTTGTTATACTTCCTAACATGGATAGGGTTAGGGTTAGGGTTAGTAGGGCATCATTAGGTAGTCATCAGTTGTTATACTTCCTAACATGGATAGGGTTAGGGTTAGGGTTAGTAGGGCATCATTAGGTAGTCATCAGTTGTTATACTTCCTAACATGGATAGGGTTAGGGTTAGGGTTAGTAGGGCATCATTAGGTAGTCATCAGTTGTTATACTTCCTAACATGGATAGGGTTAGGGTTAGGTTAGTAGGGCATCATTAGGTAGTCATCAGTTGTTATACTTCCTAACATGGATAGGGTTAGGGTTAGGGTTAGTAGGGCATCATTAGGTAGTCATCAGTTGTTATACTTCCTAACATGGATAGGGTTAGGTTTAGGGTTAGTAGGGCATCATTAGGTAGTCATCAGTTGTTATACTTCCTAACATGGATAGGGTTAGGGTTAGGGTTAGTAGGGCATCATTAGGTAGTCATCAGTTGTTATACTTCCTAATATGGATAGGGTTAGGGTTAGGGTTAGTAGGGCATCATTAGGTAGTCATCAGTTGTTATACTTCCTAATATGGATAGGGTTAGGGTTAGGTTAGTAGGGCATCATTAGGTAGTCATCAGTTGTTATACTTCCTAATATGGATAGGGTTAGGGTTAGGGTTAGTAGGGCATCATTAGGTAGTCATCAGTTGTTATACTTCCTAACATGGATAGGGTTAGGGTTAGGGTTAGTAGGGCATCATTAGGTAGTCATCAGTTGTTATACTTCCTAATATGGATAGGGTTAGGGTTAGGGTTAGTAGGGCATCATTAGGTAGTCATCAGTTGTTATACTTCCTAACATGGATAGGGTTAGGGTTAGGGTTAGTAGGGCATCATTAGGTAGTCATCAGTTGTTATACTTCCTAACATGGATAGGGTTAGGGTTAGGGTTAGTAGGGCATCATTAGGTAGTCATCAGTTGTTATACTTCCTAATATGGATAGGGTTAGGGTTAGGGTTAGTAGGGCATCATTAGGTAGTCATCAGTTGTTATACTTCCTAACATGGATAGGTTAGGGTTAGGTTAGTAGGGCATCATTAGGTAGTCATCAGTTGTTATACTTCCTAACATGGATAGGGTTAGGGTTAGGGTTAGTAGGGCATCATTAGGTAGTCATCAGTTGTTATACTTCCTAACATGGATAGGGTTAGGGTTAGGGTTAGTAGGGCATCATTAGGTAGTCATCAGTTGTTATACTTTCCTAATATGGATAGGGTTAGGGTTAGGGTTAGTAGGGCATCATTAGGTAGTCATCAGTTGTTATACTTCCTAACATGGATAGGGTTAGGGTTAGGGTTAGTAGGGCATCATTAGGTAGTCATCAGTTGTTATACTTCCTAACATGGATAGGGTTAGGTTAGGGTTAGTAGGGCATCATTAGGTAGTCATCAGTTGTTATACTTCCTAACATGGATAGGGTTAGGAGTTAGGGTTAGTAGGGCATCATTAGGTAGTCATCAGTTGTTATACTTCCTAACATGGATAGGTTAGGTTAGGGTTAGTAGGGCATCATTAGGTAGTCATCAGTTGTTATACTTCCTAACATGGATAGGTTAGGTTAGGTTAGTAGGGCATCATTAGGTAGTCATCAGTTGTTATACTTCCTAATATGGATAGGGTTAGGGTTAGGGTTAGTAGGGCATCATTAGGTAGTCATCAGTTGTTATACTTCCTAACATGGATAGGGTTAGGGTTAGGGTTAGTAGGGCATCATTAGGTAGTCATCAGTTGTTATACTTCCTAACATGGATAGGGTTAGGGTTAGGGTTAGTAGGGCATCATTAGGTAGTCATCAGTTGTTATACTTCCTAACATGGATAGGGTTAGGGTTAGGGTTAGTAGGGCATCATTAGGTAGTCATCAGTTGTTATACTTCCTAATATGGATAGGGTTAGGGTTAGGGTTAGTAGGGCATCATTAGGTAGTCATCAGTTGTTATACTTCCTAACATGGATAGGGTTAGGGTTAGGGTTAGTAGGGCATCATTAGGTAGTCATCAGTTGTTATACTTCCTAATATGGATAGGGTTAGGGTTAGGGTTAGTAGGGCATCATTAGGTAGTCATCAGTTGTTATACTTCCTAATATGGATAGGGTTAGGGTTAGGGTTAGTAGGGCATCATTAGGTAGTCATCAGTTGTTATACTTCCTAATATGGATAGGGTTAGGGTTAGGGTTAGTAGGGCATCATTAGGTAGTCATCAGTTGTTATACTTCCTAACATGGATAGGGTTAGGTTAGGGTTAGTAGGGCATCATTAGGTAGTCATCAGTTGTTATACTTCCTAATATGGATAGGGTTAGGGTTAGGGTTAGTAGGGCATCATTAGGTAGTCATCAGTTGTTATACTTCCTAATATGGATAGGGTTAGGGTTAGGGTTAGTAGGGCATCATTAGGTAGTCATCAGTTGTTATACTTCCTAATATGGATAGGGTTAGGGTTAGGTTTAGTAGGGCATCATTAGGTAGTCATCAGTTGTTATACTTCCTAACATGGATAGGGTTAGGGTTAGGGTTAGTAGGGCATCATTAGGTAGTCATCAGTTGTTATACTTCCTAATATGGATAGGGTTAGGGTTAGGGTTAGTAGGGCATCATTAGGTAGTCATCAGTTGTTATACTTCCTAACATGGATAGGGTTAGGGTTAGGGTTAGTAGGGCATCATTAGGTAGTCATCAGTTGTTATACTTCCTAATATGGATAGGGTTAGGGTTAGGGTTAGTAGGGCATCATTAGGTAGTCATCAGTTGTTATACTTCCTAATATGGATAGGGTTAGGTTAGGGTTAGTAGGGCATCATTAGGTAGTCATCAGTTGTTATACTTCCTAACATGGATAGGTTAGGTTAGGGTTAGTAGGGCATCATTAGGTAGTCATCAGTTGTTATACTTCCTAATATGGATAGGGTTAGGGTTAGGGTTAGTAGGGCATCATTAGGTAGTCATCAGTTGTTATACTTCCTAATATGGATAGGGTTAGGGTTAGGGTTAGTAGGGCATCATTAGGTAGTCATCAGTTGTTATACTTCCTAATATGGATAGGGTTAGGGTTAGGGTTAGTAGGGCATCATTAGGTAGTCATCAGTTGTTATACTTCCTAACATGGATAGGGTTAGGGTTAGGGTTAGTAGGGCATCATTAGGTAGTCATCAGTTGTTATACTTCCTAATATGGATAGGTTAGGGTTAGGGTTAGTAGGGCATCATTAGGTAGTCATCAGTTGTTATACTTCCTAACATGGATAGGGTTAGGTTAGGGTTAGTAGGGCATCATTAGGTAGTCATCAGTTGTTATACTTCCTAACATGGATAGGGTTAGGGTTAGGGTTAGTAGGGCATCATTAGGTAGTCATCAGTTGTTATACTTCCTAATATGGATAGGTTAGGGTTAGGGTTAGTAGGGCATCATTAGGTAGTCATCAGTTGTTATACTTCCTAATATGGATAGGGTTAGGTTAGGGTTAGTAGGGCATCATTAGGTAGTCATCAGTTGTTATACTTCCTAACATGGATAGGGTTAGGGTTAGGGTTAGTAGGGCATCATTAGGTAGTCATCAGTTGTTATACTTCCTAATATGGATAGGTTAGTTAGGGTTAGTAGGGCATCATTAGGTAGTCATCAGTTGTTATACTTCCTAATATGGATAGGGTTAGGGTTAGCATCATTAGGTAGTCATCAGTTGTTATACTTCCTAACATGGATAGGGTTAGTTAGGGTTAGTAGGGCATCATTAGGTAGTCATCAGTTGTTATACTTCCTAACATGGATAGGGTTAGGGTTAGTAGGGCATCATTAGGTAGTCATCAGTTGTTATACTTCCTAACATGGATAGGGTTAGGGTTAGGGTTAGTAGGGCATCATTAGGTAGTCATCAGTTGTTATACTTCCTAACATGGATAGGGTTAGGGTTAGGGTTAGTAGGGCATCATTAGGTAGTCATCAGTTGTTATACTTCCTAACATGGATAGGGTTAGGGTTAGGGTTAGTAGGGCATCATTAGGTAGTCATCAGTTGTTATACTTCCTAACATGGATAGGGTTAGGTTAGGGTTAGTAGGGCATCATTAGGTAGTCATCAGTTGTTATACTTCCTAACATGGATAGGGTTAGGGTTAGGGTTAGTAGGGCATCATTAGGTAGTCATCAGTTGTTATACTTCCTAACATGGATAGGGTTAGGGTTAGGGTTAGTAGGGCATCATTAGGTAGTCATCAGTTGTTATACTTCCTAACATGGATAGGGTTAGGGTTAGGGTTAGTAGGGCATCATTAGGTAGTCATCAGTTGTTATACTTCCTAACATGGATAGGGTTAGGGTTAGGGTTAGTAGGGCATCATTAGGTAGTCATCAGTTGTTATACTTCCTAACATGGATAGGGTTAGGGTTAGGGTTAGTAGGGCATCATTAGGTAGTCATCAGTTGTTATACTTCCTAACATGGATAGGGTTAGGGTTAGGTTAGTTAGTAGGGCATCATTAGGTAGTCATCAGTTGTTATACTTCCTAACATGGATAGGTTAGGTTAGGTTAGTAGGGCATCATTAGGTAGTCATCAGTTGTTATACTTCCTAACATGGATAGGGTTAGGTTAGGGTTAGTAGGGCATCATTAGGTAGTCATCAGTTGTTATACTTCCTAACATGGATAGGGTTAGGTTAGGTTAGTAGGGCATCATTAGGTAGTCATCAGTTGTTATACTTCCTAACATGGATAGGAGTTAGGGTTAGGGTTAGTAGGGCATCATTAGGTAGTCATCAGTTGTTATACTTCCCTAACATGGATAGGGTTAGGGTTAGTAGGGCATCATTAGGTAGTCATCAGTTGTTATACTTCCTAACATGGATAGGGTTAGGGTTAGGGTTAGTAGGGCATCATTAGGTAGTCATCAGTTGTTATACTTCCTAACATGGATAGGGTTAGGGTTAGGGTTAGTAGGGCATCATTAGGTAGTCATCAGTTGTTATACTTCCCTAACATGGATAGGGTTAGGGTTAGGGTTAGTAGGGCATCATTAGGTAGTCATCAGTTGTTATACTTCCTAACATGGATAGGGTTAGGGTTAGGGTTAGTAGGGCATCATTAGGTAGTCATCAGTTGTTATACTTCCTAACATGGATAGGGTTAGGTTAGGTTAGTAGGGCATCATTAGGTAGTCATCAGTTGTTATACTTCCTAACATGGATAGGGTTAGGGTTAGGTTAGTAGGGCATCATTAGGTAGTCATCAGTTGTTATACTTCCTAACATGGATAGGGTTAGGGTTAGGGTTAGTAGGGCATCATTAGGTAGTCATCAGTTGTTATACTTCCTAACATGGATAGGGTTAGGGTTAGGGTTAGTAGGGCATCATTAGGTAGTCATCAGTTGTTATACTTCCTAATATGGATAGGGTTAGGGTTAGGGTTAGTAGGGCATCATTAGGTAGTCATCAGTTGTTATACTTCCTAATATGGATAGGGTTAGGGTTAGGGTTAGTAGGGCATCATTAGGTAGTCATCAGTTGTTATACTTCCTAATATGGATAGGGTTAGGGTTAGGGTTAGTAGGGCATCATTAGGTAGTCATCAGTTGTTATACTTCCTAACATGGATAGGGTTAGGGTTAGGGTTAGTAGGGCATCATTAGGTAGTCATCAGTTGTTATACTTCCTAATATGGATAGGGTTAGGGTTAGGGTTAGTAGGGCATCATTAGGTAGTCATCAGTTGTTATACTTCCTAACATGGATAGGGTTAGGGTTAGGTTAGTAGGGCATCATTAGGTAGTCATCAGTTGTTATACTTCCTAATATGGATAGGGTTAGGGTTAGGGTTAGTAGGGCATCATTAGGTAGTCATCAGTTGTTATACTTCCTAATATGGATAGGGTTAGGGTTAGGGTTAGTAGGGCATCATTAGGTAGTCATCAGTTGTTATACTTCCTAACATGGATAGGGTTAGGGTTAGGGTTAGGGTTAGTAGGGCATCATTAGGTAGTCATCAGTTGTTATACTTCCTAACATGGATAGGGTTAGGGTTAGGGTTAGTAGGGCATCATTAGGTAGTCATCAGTTGTTATACTTCCTAATATGGATAGGGTTAGGGTTAGGGTTAGTAGGGCATCATTAGGTAGTCATCAGTTGTTATACTTCCTAACATGGATAGGGTTAGGGTTAGGGTTAGTAGGGCATCATTAGGTAGTCATCAGTTGTTATACTTCCTAACATGGATAGGGTTAGGGTTAGGGTTAGTAGGGCATCATTAGGTAGTCATCAGTTGTTATACTTCCTAACATGGATAGGGTTAGGGTTAGGGTTAGTAGGGCATCATTAGGTAGTCATCAGTTGTTATACTTCCTAACATGGATAGGGTTAGGGTTAGGGTTAGTAGGGCATCATTAGGTAGTCATCAGTTGTTATACTTCCTAACATGGATAGGGTTAGGGTTAGGGTTAGTAGGGCATCATTAGGTAGTCATCAGTTGTTATACTTCCTAATATGGATAGGGTTAGGGTTAGGGTTAGTAGGGCATCATTAGGTAGTCATCAGTTGTTATACTTCCTAATATGGATAGGGTTAGGGTTAGGGTTAGTAGGGCATCATTAGGTAGTCATCAGTTGTTATACTTCCTAATATGGATAGGGTTAGGGTTAGGGTTAGTAGGGCATCATTAGGTAGTCATCAGTTGTTATACTTCCTAACATGGATAGGGTTAGGGTTAGGGTTAGTAGGGCATCATTAGGTAGTCATCAGTTGTTATACTTCCTAATATGGATAGGGTTAGGGTTAGGGTTAGTAGGGCATCATTAGGTAGTCATCAGTTGTTATACTTCCTAATATGGATAGGGTTAGGGTTAGGGTTAGTAGGGCATCATTAGGTAGTCATCAGTTGTTATACTTCCTAATATGGATAGGGTTAGGGTTAGGGTTAGTAGGGCATCATTAGGAAGTCATCAGTTGTTATACTTTCTAACATGGATAGGGTTAGGGTTAGGGTTAGTAGGGCATCATTAGGAAGTCATCAGTTGTTATACTTCCTAATATGGATAGGGTTAGGGTTAGGGTTAGTAGGGCATCATTAGGTAGTCATCAGTTGTTATACTTCCTAATATGGATAGGGTTAGGTTAGGGTTAGTAGGGCATCATTAGGTAGTCATCAGTTGTTATACTTCCCTAACATGGATAGGGTTAGGGTTAGGGTTAGTAGGGCATCATTAGGAAGTCATCAGTTGTTATACTTCCTAATATGGATAGGGTTAGGGTTAGGGTTAGTAGGGCATCATTAGGTAGTCATCAGTTGTTATACTTCCTAATATGGATAGGGTTAGGGTTAGGGTTAGTAGGGCATCATTAGGTAGTCATCAGTTGTTATACTTCCTAACATGGATAGGGTTAGGGTTAGGGTTAGTAGGGCATCATTAGGAAGTCATCAGTTGTTATACTTCCTAATATGGATAGGAGTTAGGTTAGTTAGCATCATTAGTAGTCATCAGTTGTTATACTTCCTAACATGGATAGGTTAGGGTTAGTAGGCATCATTAGTAGTCATCAGTTGTTATACTTCCTAACATGGATAGGGTTATTAGGTTAGTAGGGCATCATTAGGTAGTCATCAGTTGTTATACTTCCTAATATGGATAGGGTTAGGGTTAGGGTTAGTAGGGCATCATTAGGTAGTCATCAGTTGTTATACTTCCTAACATGGATAGGGTTAGGGTTAGGGTTAGTAGGGCATCATTAGGTAGTCATCAGTTGTTATACTTCCTAACATGGATAGGGTTAGGGTTAGGGTTAGTAGTGCATCATTAGGTAGTCATCAGTTGTTATACTTCCTAACATGGATAGGGTTAGGGTTAGGGTTAGTAGGGCATCATTAGGTAGTCATCAGTTGTTATACTTCCTAATATGGATAGGAGTTAGGGTTAGGGTTAGTAGGGCATCATTAGGTAGTCATCAGTTGTTATACTTCCTAACATGGATAGGGTTAGGGTTAGGGTTAGTAGGGCATCATTAGGTAGTCATCAGTTGTTATACTTCCTAATATGGATAGGGTTAGGGTTAGGGTTAGTAGGGCATCATTAGGTAGTCATCAGTTGTTATACTTCCTAACATGGATAGGGTTAGGGTTAGGGTTAGTAGGGCATCATTAGGTAGTCATCAGTTGTTATACTTCCTAACATGGATAGGTTTAGGGTTAGGGTTAGTAGGGCATCATTAGGTAGTCATCAGTTGTTATACTTCCTAATATGGATAGGGTTAGGGTTAGGGTTAGTAGGGCATCATTAGGTAGTCATCAGTTGTTATACTTCCTAATATGGATAGGGTTAGGGTTAGTAGGGCATCATTAGGTAGTCATCAGTTGTTATACTTCCTAATATGGATAGGGTTAGGGTTAGTAGGGCATCATTAGGTAGTCATCAGTTGTTATACTTCCTAATATGGATAGGGTTAGGGTTAGGGTTAGTAGGGCATCATTAGGTAGTCATCAGTTGTTATACTTCCTAATATGGATAGGGTTAGGTTAGGGTTAGTAGGGCATCATTAGGTAGTCATCAGTTGTTATACTTCCTAACATGGATAGGGTTAGGGTTAGGTTAGTAGGGCATCATTAGGTAGTCATCAGTTGTTATACTTCCTAACATGGATAGGGTTAGGGTTAGGGTTAGTAGGGCATCATTAGGTAGTCATCAGTTGTTATACTTCCTAACATGGATAGGGTTAGGGTTAGGGTTAGTAGGGCATCATTAGGTAGTCATCAGTTGTTATACTTCCTAACATGGATAGGGTTAGGGTTAGGGTTAGTAGGGCATCATTAGGTAGTCATCAGTTGTTATACTTCCTAACATGGATAGGGTTAGGGTTAGGGTTAGTTGGGCATCATTAGGTAGTCATCAGTTGTTATACTTCCTAACATGGATAGGGTTAGGGTTAGGGTTAGTAGGGCATCATTAGGTAGTCATCAGTTGTTATACTTCCTAACATGGATAGGGTTAGGGTTAGGGTTAGTAGGGCATCATTAGGTAGTCATCAGTTGTTATACTTCCTAACATGGATAGGGTTAGGGTTAGGGTTAGTTGGGCATCATTAGGTAGTCATCAGTTGTTATACTTCCTAATATGGATAGGGTTAGGGTTAGGGTTAGTAGGGCATCATTAGGTAGTCATCAGTTGTTATACTTCCTAATATGGATAGGGTTAGGGTTAGGGTTAGTAGGGCATCATTAGGTAGTCATCAGTTGTTATACTTCCTAACATGGATAGGGTTAGGGTTAGGGTTAGTAGGGCATCATTAGGTAGTCATCAGTTGTTATACTTCCTAACATGGATAGGGTTAGGGTTAGGGTTAGTAGGGCATCATTAGGTAGTCATCAGTTGTTATACTTCCTAACATGGATAGGGTTAGGGTTAGGGTTAGTAGGGCATCATTAGGTAGTCATCAGTTGTTATACTTCCTAACATGGATAGGGTTAGGGTTAGGGTTAGTAGGGCATCATTAGGTAGTCATCAGTTGTTATACTTCCTAACATGGATAGGGTTAGGGTTAGTAGGGCATCATTAGGTAGTCATCAGTTGTTATACTTCCTAATATGGATAGGGTTAGGGTTAGGGTTAGTAGGGCATCATTAGGTAGTCATCAGTTGTTATACTTCCTAATATGGATAGGGTTAGGGTTAGGGTTAGTAGGGCATCATTAGGTAGTCATCAGTTGTTATACTTCCTAATATGGATAGGGTTAGGGTTAGGGTTAGTAGGGCATCATTAGGTAGTCATCAGTTGTTATACTTCCTAACATGGATAGGGTTAGGGTTAGGGTTAGTAGGGCATCATTAGGTAGTCATCAGTTGTTATACTTCCTAATATGGATAGGGTTAGGGTTAGGGTTAGTAGGGCATCATTAGGTAGTCATCAGTTGTTATACTTCCTAATATGGATAGGGTTAGGGTTAGGGTTAGTAGGGCATCATTAGGTAGTCATCAGTTGTTATACTTCCTAACATGGATAGGGTTAGGGTTAGGGTTAGTAGGGCATCATTAGGTAGTCATCAGTTGTTATACTTCCCTAACATGGATAGGGTTAGGGTTAGGGTTAGTAGGGCATCATTAGGTAGTCATCAGTTGTTATACTTCCTAATATGGATAGGGTTAGGTTAGGGTTAGTAGGGCATCATTAGGTAGTCATCAGTTGTTATACTTCCTAATATGGATAGGGTTAGGTTAGGGTTAGTAGGGCATCATTAGGTAGTCATCAGTTGTTATACTTCCTAACATGGATAGGGTTAGGGTTAGGGTTAGTAGGGCATCATTAGGTAGTCATCAGTTGTTATACTTCCTAACATGGATAGGGTTAGGGTTAGGGTTAGTAGGGCATCATTAGGAAGTCATCAGTTGTTATACTTCCTAACATGGATAGGGTTAGGGTTAGGGTTAGTAGGGCATCATTAGGTAGTCATCAGTTGTTATACTTCCTAATATGGATAGGGTTAGGGTTAGGGTTAGTAGGGCATCATTAGGTAGTCATCAGTTGTTATACTTCCTAATATGGATAGGGTTAGGGTTAGTAGGGCATCATTAGGTAGTCATCTGTTGTTATACTTCCTAATATGGATAGGGTTAGGGTTAGGGTTAGTAGGGCATCATTAGGTAGTCATCAGTTGTTATACTTCCTAATATGGATAGGGCTAGGGTTAGGGTTAGGGTTAGGGTTAGGGGTTAGGGTTAGGGGTTAGGGTTAGGGTTAGGGTTAGGGTCAGGGTCAGGGTCAGGGTCAGGGTTAGGGTTAGGGTTAATATGGATGCCGTCTAGGAGCTCCTCTTGATTCACCTATAGTGAAGTTTCATTCACACTAAACTTTGAAAAGAGCCAGGTAGCGCCTGTTCAGCTGTTTGTCATGTAAATATGCAATTATTTCTGATGCCTTCATTTGGACTGGTATAGTAATCATTCATCCACTGTGGCAGCTCTGAATAAGGCTCATCTTGAGACTGATTGTAAACGCCTTTGTCCGTCACTCGCCCGATTCATAGGCTATATTCTTCAAAGCGTTTCAACACAAAAAAGCCATTAAAATTGGTGTTAAGTCAGATAATGAATATATCACAACTCTGACTGAATATATTTCGGCTTGTAGCTGCACACCTTTTCAGGCCTACAGTACTGAACATCTCCTTCTGGTAGCGAGGTAAACGGCATGTTTTAACCTTCTCAGAGCGTACACCTAAGGGAAACATTTCCTAATGTCTTTAGGACGTCCCCTGTCTGCTGATGGTATGTTAGAATCAGAAAGGTATTTGAGAACTAGAAATGAGGGTATGTCAGAAATCAAATACCCATTTCACCCTCATATCAAGGACAAGGCAACAGAATGGTGTTTTATCCCAACCACAGCAGCTGGGGGGACTTACTGATAGCCCCTGAACCTCAGCTGAGAAAGCACCTTGGACGTTTTCATATAGCTTTTTCTACTCATGCTTGAAATGTGCTCAATTTACTGAATGTCATGCAGCCAAGTGAAAAATAAAGGTTTGATTTGTGCATTAAGTGGTTGGTGATGACTGGGACACAGAGGAGCTGTTTTGAGAGAGAGACTGTGTGTGTGTGTGTGTGTGTGTGTGTGTGTGTGTGTGTGTGTGTGTGTGTGTGTGTGTGTGTGTGTGTGTGTGTGTGTGTGTGTTGAATTTTAGCAGGGAGTCACCATTGAGACCAGTGTCTTTTTTCCAAGGGAGCCATGCACATACAATTTCAAAAAAATCTAATACAATAGAAAACAGCTAAAATTCAGCACAGATAAATATACATAATATACATAAAAACACAATGAACTAAAACAAACACATTCTTCATTATAATATTCCTCTGTCCACTCTCTAAATTGCCCCAAGGACACTAAGGCCTCTATGTGTACTGTTTTTGGAGAAAAACTAAAGGCCGATTTACCGTACCTAACTCTGAAGACACCAAAGGAGTCTCCAGAGTTAACCAACCCTGTGTTTTGGTTTTAATATCCTTGAGGGGACTAGAAGTCCTCAAAAGGCTAGTAAAACAAGAACAATTCCAGGGATTCGGGAACATTTCGCCAGCCCCCACATAGAAAACAAGCTACAATGAACAAAAATATAAACGCAACACGCAACAATTTCAAAGATTTTACTGAGTTATAGTTCATAAGGAAATCAGTCAATTGAAATACATTCATTAGGCCCTAATCTATGAATTTCACTTGACTGGGAATACAGATATGGATCTGTTGGTAACAGATACCTTACAAAAAAACGGTAGTGACGTGGATCAGAGAACCAGTCAGTATCTGGTGGGACCACCATTTGCCTCATGCAGCACGACATCTCCTTCACATAGAGCTGATCAGGATGTTGATTGTGGCCTGTGGAATGTTGTCCCACTCCTCTTCAATGGTTGTGCGAAGTTGCTGGATATTGGCAGGAACTGGAACACCATTTTCGTACAAGTGGATCCAGAGCATCCCAAACATGCTCAATGGGTGACATGTCTGATGAGTATGCAGGCCATGGAAGAACTGGGAAATTTTCAGCTTCCAGGAATTGTGTACAGATACTAGCAACTTGGTGGATGAATGGGCCTCAGGATCTTGTCACGGTATCGCTTTGCATTCAAATTGCCATGGATAAAATGCAATTTTGTTCATTGTCCGTAGCTTATGCCTGCCCATACCATAATCCCACCGCCACCATGGGGCACTTTGTTCTCAGCGTTGACATCAGCAAACCGCTCGCCCTCACGATGCCATACACACTGTCTGCCATCTCCCCGATACAGTTGAAACCGGGATTCATCCATGAAGAGCACACATCTCCAGCGTGCCAGTAGGTGAGCATTTGCCCACTGAAGTCGGATACGATGGCGAACTGCAGTCAGGTCAAGACCCTGGTGAGGACAACGATGAGATGAGATTCCCTGAGATGTTTTCTGACAGTTTGTGCAGAAATTCAAACCCACAGTTTCATCACCTGTCCGGGTGGCTGGTCTCAGACCATCCCGCAGGTGAAGAAGCCAGATGTGGAGGTCCTGGGCTGACACATTGTCTGCATTTGTGAGGCCGGTTGGACATCCTGACAAATTCTCTGAAATTATGTTGGAGGTGGCTTATGGTAGAAAAATGAACATTAAATTCTCTGGCAACAGCTCTGGTGGACATTCCTGCAGTCAGCATGCAAATTCCATGCTCCCTCAACTTGAGACATCTGTGGCATTGTGTTGTGTGACAAAACTGCACATTTTAGAGCAGCCTTTTATTGTCCCCAGCACAAGGTGCACCTGTGTCATGATCATGCTGTTTAATCAGCTTCTTGATTTTCCACAACTGTCAGGTGGATGGATTATCTTGGCAAAGGAAAAATGTTCAATAAAAGGGATGAAAAAAAAAGTTGCACACAATTTGAGAGAAATAAGCTTTTTGTGCATAAGAATATTTGGGGATCTTTTATTTCAGCTCATGAAACATGGGACCAACACTTTACATATTGCGTTTATATGTTTTTCAGTGTATTTTAAGTTAGTGGTTAGGGTTAGAATTAGGGTTAGAATTAAGGTTAGGGGTTAGGGGTTAGAGAGAAAGAGACATTGTTGGTTTGGTGTATAAAACCCTAGTGTGATTGGATGTTTAAGGTCAATATATAGCCAAGTATATAGTCTAGAGCCATCCTTTTGATGCTTATTGTTGTACATGCTCCTTATCTATCAGACATACTGTATCTGTTCATTTGAATGTCGACTCACATGCATTTATTGTATTCAATATATACGTGTGTGTGCAGATGTATCATGCTCATACAGGGCACAAGGGCACGTGCCCTCCTCAGATTTGTCCTCTTTAAAAAAATATCAGATGTTTAATTAATTACTAAACTTCAAATTTGAGCTCACGTTTGACATAATTTTTTATAAAAAAAGATTTATCAGCGGTATTTTGCAGAGGGGTCACACTGACTGGACCAGGCAAAGAGTACCCCCCATTCACCCTTGTAAGTGGTTCCTTCCAAGGTGTACCATGGAGCAAAGAGGAGGAGAGAGTGTATAGTGATGGGCAGGACTCCCAGGAGGTATGTTTGTACATCTATTTGATAAATCTATGTAGCCTATTGATACTTTCTTGATGAATAAATAAACAAAAATGTTTTGTTTCTCTGTAATACCTACCTACCTTGCCACCTAGCAAATTTATGATGTTGGCTTTCTGTGGCAATTTTAGCATGTAAATCTTGGTGGGGCAAACTCCCCACATTTTGTTTAGATGCATGCCAGCAAAGCCACTACACTACATAACACTAAACAATACATTCATTGCACTATAACAGTGACAAACTGTGCCCACAAACTGTTAGGGCCTACATAAAGCTGTCCCAACACCTTACCACTGCTACACCTGGCTATCAGCGGAGCCTTGTCTGGCAGAGAAACAGTTCTTTCAGCCTCATTTACTGCCTTTTCAAAAAACATAGCTGATATGGCTGACTTGCTTAATTAAACAAATTTGGTTTCTACTGACAATTGAGATGTACAAGCGATGGCATAAGGGGACGGCGAGCGGATAAGAGGCAATCCGTAATTTTGATTAAGACATTAATGAACGAGCTAGGATGGACCTGGTCAATATATATATATATATATATAATTCCGAACTTTTGAAATGTACAGCGACAGAATTCAGAACATGGGCCGTTCTTACAGTATTCTCCCTGTACACCAAGTCAGAACCGTGGGATAAATAAAGGGGGCATATAAGCAGACAATGAACGCTCTTACTGTCACGTCTTCTCTCTTCCCCCCTGGAGCTCGAGGGTGCCAGGCTGTCCTGCATCACGCACTCCTGCCATCATCCATTACGCACACCTGCCTTCCCTCGTCACGCGCATCAGCGATATTGGACTCACCTGGACTCACTCATCACCTGTTTATTACCTCCCCTATATTCGTCAGTTCCCCAGCTCTGTTCCCCACTGCTGCATTGATTGTTCTTTGTCTTTGTTACCCGTGTTTTGACGCTGTTCCTGTTTCGTTCCAAGTCTGTTTCCTGTATTAAATGTTTGACTCCCCGTACCTGCTTTGTCTCTCCAGGGTCATCCATGTGTCACTTACAATATTCGATGATAACATTTATCTAAAACAGGCTATAGGCTACATGTGCACCACCAAGTCAGAACAGTAGGCTAAGTTATGAGGGGAAAAGGGACCACATTATTAGGGTGAGGCTCATGGGCTACTAACATCTTACTACACAACACACACTTAGTATTACTTTCTTAGCTACAGTACACATATCTCCCTGGCATATTACATCATTTATGCAGCAGCATACAAGACATTTTTGGACTCACCTTGTGCTGTGCTCACTTGAACAGGAACTCACTGAAGTCATTGCTGATTTCCAACTTGTGTAATGTTTATGTCCAATGGCCAATGAGCACCAATACGTTTTATCTATAATTTCTCTTCATTATTTCTCTTCATATGTAACCGACCGGCTCAAATCGGTCTTATGTAGCAAAATTTGAAATTGTGTTTTTTGCATTGGTTAAAAGTAGAGACTCAGAGTTACAAAATGGTATATCATACACTACAGTTGAGGAACAATGGGAAAGTACTTCTGCATTGAAAGTTGATAAACTTGTAAATTCACTTTTGAGAAAATGGTCTTTGAATGTTTTAGTACAACTACTGGAGAGCCCTTCTTGGTCTACACCCATTCAGCATCATTCACGCCCTCTTAAGCTTTAGCCCCACCCATCTCTTTAAGGGTTGATCTGACCGTTTTGTACTAACAACAGAAGTCAAGAACCGAGCTAACTCGCAAGCTGCTTCCAGACACAAATGAGAGAACCGCTCATTGAACATTACTCACCCTAGCAGAGCTAGTTAGACAGTTTTCAGGTAATCCAGAGCGCTGGCAACAATTTAGTTACGCAAGTGAGTTAAGAACAAATTCTTATTTACAATGACGACCTATGCACAGTGGGTTAACTGCCTTGTTCAGGGGCAGAACGATAGATTTTTACCTTGTCAGCTCGGGGATTTAATCTAGCAACCTTACGGTTACTGACCCAACTAGGCTACCTGCCACCCCCCTCTAACCAGTAGGCATCCTGCCACCCCATTTAAAAAAAGCAGTGTTAGACAGGATTACCAAGACATGCTGACCAGCTCAAATAGATAGAAGCTTGCTATACTGTATGGCAGACCATTTCAAACTCATCTCTCGGCATGTCCAGCCCACTCATTATCTCAGCCAACCATGGCTAGCGGGAAGGTATTTTTCTGTTGCTAAGCCAACTAGACTTGTAATTTAACGATTTTATTCGTATTTACAGATGGCATACAAGTTTGTTATTAAGGCACATGAAAGTTCACAGGTTCGAGAAGGTATTTCTGCCCCCCAAAAAATGTTATGGTCAATTGGCTCTCCTGTGAATTAGTGTCCCGCAACATATGCCTAGTTCACTGAAACGGGTCACATACAGTGAGGGGAAAAAAGTATTTGATCCCCTGCTGATTTTGTAAGTTTGCCCACTGACAAAGAAATGATCAGTCTATAATTTTAATGGTAGGTTTATTTGAACAGTGAGAGACATAACAACAACAAAAATCCTGAAAAACCCATGTGAAAAATGTTATAAATTGATTTGCATTTTAATGAGGGAAATAAGTATTTGACCCCCTCTCAATCAGAAAGATTTCTGGCTCCCAGATGTCTTTTATACAGGTAACGAGCTGAGATTAGGAGCACACTCTTAAAGGGAGTACTCCTAATCTCAGCTTGTTACCTGTATAAAAGACACCTGTCCACAGAAGCAATCAATCAATCAGATTCCAAACTCTCCACCATGGCCAAGACCAAAGAGCTCTCCAAGGATGTCAGGGACAAGATTGTAGACCTACACAAGGCTGGAATGGGCTACAAGATAATCGCCAAGCAGTTTGGTGAGAAGGTGACAACAGTTTGTGCGATTATTCGCAAATGGAAGAAACACAAAAGAACTGTCAATCTCCCTCGGCCTGGGGCTCCATGCAAGATCTCACCTCGTGGAGTTGCAATGATCATGAGGAATCAGCCCAGAACTACACGGGAGGATCTTGTCAATGATCTCAAGGCAGCTGGGACCATAGTCACCAAGAAAACAATTGGTAACACACTACGCCGTGAAGGACTGAAATCCTGCAGCGCCCGCAAGGTCCCCCTGCTCCAGAAAGCACATATATATGCCCGTCTGAAGTTTGCCAATGAACATCTGAATGATTCAGAGGACAACTGGGTGAAAGTGTTGTGGTCAGATGAGACCAAAATGGAGCTCTTTGGCATCAACTCAACTCGCCGTGTTTGGAGGAGGAAGAATGCTGCCTATGACCCCAAGAACACCATTCCCATCGTCAAACATGGAGGTGGAAACATTATGCTTTGGGGGTGTTTTTCTGCTAAGGGGACAGGACAACTTCACCGCATCAAAGGGACGATGGACGGGGCCATGTACCGTCAAATCTTGGGTGAAAACCTCCTTCCCTCAGCCAGGGCATTGAAAATGGGCCGTGGATGGGTATTCCAGCATTTCAATGACCCAAAACACACGGCCAAGGCAACAAAAGAGTGGCTCAAGAAGAAGCACATTAAGGTCCTGGAGTGGCCTAGCCAGTCTCCAGACCCTAATCCCATAGAAAATCTGTGGAGGGAGCTGAAGGTTCGACTTGCCAAACGTCAGCCTCGAAACCTTAATGACTTGGAGAAGATCTGCAAAGAGGAGTGGGACAAAATCCCTCCTGAGATGTGTACAAACCTGGTGGCCAACTACAAGAAACGTCTGACCTCTATGATTGCCAACAAGGGTTTTGCCACCAAGTACTAAATCAAGTTTTGCAGAGAGGTCAAATACTTATTTCCCTCATTAAAATGCAAATCAATTTAGAACATTTTTCACATTCGTTTTTCTGGATTTTTGTTGTTATTCTGTCTCTCACTGTTCAAATAGACCTACCATTAAAATTAGATTGTCAACATGATTCATGATGATGACTGCTAGCTAAGATTTTGAAAGTATCAGTCCATACAAAGCTACTGTAGATATATAACGTGATTTGACATCATTTTATTGTGGCCAATGACCTTGAGCCTTTTGGATGGGCACTTATTATTATTTTTTTAACCTTTTATATAACTAGGCAAGTCAGTCAACAAATTCTTATGTACAATGTCAGCCAACACCGGGCCAATTGTGCACTGCCCTATGGGACCCCAATCACAGCCGGTTGTGATACAGCCTGGATTCAAACCAGGGTGTCTGTAGTGACGCCTTTAGCACTAAGATAAGGTGCCTTAGACCGCTGTGCCACTCGGGAGCCCAAGTGGTGCAGCGGTCTAAGGCACTGCATCTCAGTGCTAGAGGCGTCACTACAGACACCCTGGGGCTTGAAGCTCTACCCTTAGATTTTGCAGTGACGTAGTGTCCCCATGAGTGACAGAACACTGAGCCAATCACGGTGCAACTAGAGAACATGACCAACCCCTAGGCTCTGTATTTTCCGCTGGCTGCCCCACCACCAGAGAAAGCACTAAGCTAGGCTGAAACACCTGCATGTTGGAGCTGCCCCACCACCATATAAAGCACTAAGCTAGGCTGAAACACCTGCATGTTGGAGATGCCCCACCACCACAGAAAGCACTGAGCTAGGCTGAAACACCTGCATGTTGGATCTGCCCCACCACCACAGAAAGCACTAAGCTAGGCTGAAACACCTGCATGTTGGAGCTGCCCCACCACCATATAAAGCACTAAGCTAGGCTGAAACACCTGCATGTTGGAGATGCCCCACCACCACAGAAAGCACTGAGCTAGGCTGGAACACCTGCATGTTGGAGCTGCCCCACCACCATATAAAGCACTGAGCTAGGCTGAAACACCTGCATGTTGGAGCTGCCCCACCACCATATAAAGCACTGAGCTAGGCTGAAACACCTGCATGTTGGAGTTGCCCCACCACCATATAAAGCACTGAGCTAGGCTGAAACACCTGCATGTTGGAGCTGCCCCACCACCATTTAAAGCACTGAGCTAGGCTGAAACACCTGCATTATGGAGCTGCCCCTCCACCATATAAAGCACTGAGCTAGGCTGAAACACCTGCATTATGGAGCTGCCCCACAACCATATAAAGCACTGAGCTAGGCTGAAACACCTGCATTATGGATCTGCCCCTCCACCATATAAAGCACTGAGCTAGGCTGAAACACCTGCATGTTAGAGATGCCCCACCACCATATAAAGCACTGAGCTAGGCTGAAACACCTGCATGTTGGAGCTGCCCCACCACCATATAAAGCACTGAGCTAGGCTGAAACACCTGCATGTTGGAGCTGCCCCACCACCATATAAAGCACTGAGCTAGGCTGGAACACCTGCATGTTGGAGCTGCCCCACCACCACAGAAAGCACTGAGCTAGGCTGAAACACCTGGATGTTGGAGCTGCCCCACCACCATATTAAGCACTGAGCTAGGCGGAAACACCTGCATGTTGGAGCTGCCCCACCACCATATAAAGCACTGAGCTAGGCGGAAACACCTGCATGTTGGAGCTGCCCCACCACCATATAAAGCACTGAGCTAGGCTGAAACACCTGCATGTTGGAGCTGCCCCACCACCATATAAAGCACTGAGCTAGGCTGGAACACCTGCATGTTGGAGCTGCCTTACTCAAGAAAGCAAAAAAGAGACCAAGTTTGTATGCAGCTTTATAAACTCAATGTAATTTTTTTACATTGTTTGCAAACTGATATGTGACACGTTTTAATGCCAAAATAACATGCAAAACAGGTGGGGCTCAAAACATGCCCTGAGTGACGGGATGTTGGCTTTAGCTAGCCAGCTAGATAGGTTCCCAATCTCCTAACCTCATAACTAGCCACCAAGCCATTTCAGGCCATCGATCAAGTTAGAGTAGCTTGTCTAACTATCTTAGCTGGCATGCCTGCTGGCAAGGTTGCTAGGCTTTAGAAAAACAAACATTTACTATGTGTACTGAATAAGACTCACATTATTTAACATTTTTGTTCCCAGATTTTAGCATAGATGCAGAGAAGCATATTTATTTTCTTTAAAAATATAACCACAAGTCAGGAGGATGCAGACAGCTCAATTGGTATACTTAGATATGCATACAAATACCTGGTTTAAATGCAATCTGGCACCTTTTGATAATCATGATATTTCTGTACTAATTATGATGCCGTGATATGTGCCTGTATTGACGATGTGTGTTATGATCCCATGTATTGTGTTGTAATTTGGATGTAATATCCTAGACATATAGTGCAGCATTAGAAGGGCTTACCAAGAAAAACTTCCGAAAGGACTAATTTGAGGTAAGAAGGAGTTGGAGCACACAGCAAAAAAAAGGCAGAGATTGATTTCTTACTTTAATCCATTGTCAAGCTGACGTCTTCCTCAGAGTGACCTGACCATTGCATTTAGCTCCTATGTATTGCCTAGTGGCTCATTGAGACACAACAATATAGAAAAAATGATAGTAATAATATGTTTCAAGATGAATGGCGAATTATAGCACAAAATAAAAAGATAAATAGTGTGTCTTTTTAATCAATAGGCCAACTGAAAATTTACATAGGTGATATTGGGGCGGCAGGGTAGCCTAGTGGTTAGAGTGTTGGACTAGTAACTGAAAGGCTGCAAGTTCAAATCCCCAAGCTGACAAGGTACAAATCTGTACAGGCGGTTAACCCACTGTTCCTAGGCTGACATTGAAAATAAGAATTTGTTCTTAACTGACTTGCCTAGTGAAATAAAAATATATATATTTGGGTGTCTGTGAACCAGAGACCCCAAAAATCATTATATATAGAAATTAAGACATTGTTTAGCCTCTTTGGATCTACAGTGTCTAAGAAATACTGCCAAAATCCCTCTCTTTGTTTTAGTTTACCTACAATATCACAATTTTGGTGAAATTTGACTCATTCTATGGCTACAAAGCGCAGGGAGAAAGGTGAGCCATGATTGGCTTCAATGCAGTGGCAAGCAACAGCATAGTCTGTGTTTTTATTTCCAATAGCAGCCTTGCGTTCTGCAATGCGAAGTTTCAATGCTCGTTTAGGTTGACCAATATATGCAGCCCCACAGATGCATTTGAGCATGTACACCACAAAAGTATGAGGACACCTAAATGTTGAACATCTCATTCCAAAATTATGGGCATTAATATGATGTTGGCCCCGCTTTTGCTGCTATTACAGCCTCCACTCTTATGGGAAGGTTTCCACTACATGTTGGAACATTCCTGCGGGGACTTGCTTCCATTCAGTTAAGACCATTAGGAGGTCGGCACTGATGTTGGGCAATTAGGCCTGGCTCGCAGTGGGCGTTCCAATTCATCCCAAAGGTGTTTGATGGGGTTGAGGTCAGGGCTCTGTGCAGGCCAGTCAAGTTCTCCCACACCGATCTCAACAAACCATTTCCGTATGGATTTCGCTTTGTGCATGGGGGCATTGTCATGCTGAAACAGGAAAAGGCCTTCCCCACAAAGTTGGGAGCACAGAATCGTGTAGAATGTCATTGTACTGTATTGTTAAGAATTCCATTCACTGGAACTAAGGGGCTTAGCCCGAAGCATGAAAAACAGCCCCAGACCATTATTCCTCCTCCACCAAAATGTACAGTTGGCACTATGCATTGGGGCAGGTAGCGTTCTCCTGGCATCCGCCAAACCCAGATGGTGAAGCATGATTCATCACTCCAGAGAACGTGTTTCCACTGCTTCAGAGTCCAATGGCAGCAAGCTTTACACCACCCCAGCCGACTGGTGATCTTAGGCTTGTGTGCGGCTGCTCGGCCATGGAAACCCATTTCATGAAGCTCCCGACGAACAGTTATTGTGCTGACGTTGCTTCCAGAGGCAGCTTGGAACTCAGTAGTGAGTGTTGCAACCGAGGACAGGTGATTTTTACGCGCTACGCATTTCAGCACTCGGCGGTCCCGTTCTGTGTCTTTGTGTGGCCTATCGCTTCGCGGCTGAGCCATTGTTGCTCTTAGAAGTTTCCACTTCACAATGACAGCACTTGCAGTTCACCAGGGCAGCTCTAGCAGGGCAGAAATTTGACCAACTCACTTGGCTTCCTATGACGGTGTCACGTTGTAAGTCACTGAGCTCTTCAGTACGGGCCATTCTACTGCCAATGTTTGTCTATGGAGATTGCATGTCTATGTGTTCAATTTTATACACCTGTCGGCGACTGGTGTGGCTGAAATAGCTGAATCCACTAATTTGAAGGGGTGTCCACATACAATTAATCAAGCTTTGGATTTTGTGTTCTTGACCTCGGGTGGTAAAACACTGTAGTAATGGAAGGCACTGTCACGATGTACACAGTGACCACACTTGTAATTCCCATAGGGCGGGCCTGGGTGCCACGTGTCACGCTTCTTAGGTAGCAGGAACCTGGTGTGCATGTCATTAAGAATTGACCCACCGGTATGTTCAAATTAAAGTGTACCAGGTGGTTGCAGTCTGCGTGTAAAAGTGTATTCCTACTCTGCGGATTGCAGAAGATAGTAGACTCCAACTTGTTTTCTTTATTTTAGTGGATTGTAAGATCCAACAATTCTCTCTGCTGTGAATTTGAGATTGGGGTCAGATAAATTAATGTAAGAAATTTACTCTGAGAGGATAGCGTCAGTACTGTTCTATACCAGTAGAATGTCATCTATGTATCTGTTCCAAATGGCAACATTCTGGAAATATGGGTTTTCCTAACATCATTAATTGAAGTTCTCCCGTGCGACTGTCCCATAAATAAATGTGCATAGTTAGGAGCAAAAGCAGCTCCCATCGCTGTACCCCAAATCTGTTTGTAGAAACTGCCCGCTTATTGGAAGTAATTTGATGTGATGAGATAAATGAAAGTTAGACAGAGGTAAGATACCCTCCGGTCTAGTGTTGAGATAGCGAGGCAGCTCTCGTAGGGCTGCGTCATGTGAGATATTAATGTAGAGAGACTGAACGTCAAGTGTAACCAAGATGCTTTCGGTATCACATCTATAGTTATTAATGATCTTAAGCACATCCCTGGTATCTACTAAAAAGGCTGTCAATGCTGGCCCAAATTTAGAGATGAAAAAATCGACATACTGAGATAGGGGTTGAATAGGACTTCTGTTGCCTGACGATATGCGGCATAAAGGAGGTTTATCCATACTTGGATGTATTTTAGGTAAGCCATAATAAACTGGACAGGCTGGGTGTGGCGTAATGAGAAAGTCCTTCTCCGTGTCCGTTATCCAACCCTCTGAAAGAGTGTTATCAATGAAGCTATCTACAGTATACAGTATCCTTTTTTTATTCTGTCTGTGGGGTTGGAACGGAGAGGAACATAGAAGCTAGTGTCAGAGAGTTGAGCATAGACCATATTGTTCCCTGCTTAATACCACAATAGACCCTCCCTTATTTTATTACAGTATCCAGATTGTCTTTCAGCTCCTTCAAATCATTACTGAGATTAGCGGCTTGTTTAGGGGGGTGTTGTGGGCCAATTTAGATAAATCATGTTCTATCAGCCTACTGTAGGTGAGAACACAGGCACTCAAATTAGCATAAGGCACAAAACTCGACTTCTTTTTTGTTTTCTCACATCAGAAATACCAGATGCATTGTAGTGTCTAAACCCTCCATTGCCATTACACGATGGTTGCCTATTAGAAGATAATCAATTATTTTAATGGCGAACAAATTTGAAAGTGTCAACTTTCAATGCCAAGGGGCCCATCCTATTAGAAGGGCAGAGAGAGAGTCCTTTACTCAGGACTGAAACTTGGGCGTCCGTGCGAGGCCCTGGTGATATGTTATTGTTGTGGTTCCGACTCTACCTCCTCAGTTGGGCTGGGGGTGGATTTCGTCCCCTTCGAGCCCACCTCGTCTTCCTGTGGGTTCGCCCTGGTTGCCTCGCTCCCCTAAAAAAGCAGGGTTGATTCAGGAGGTATAAAAGTGACTCTGAAGCTTCTTGCTCGCTGGCATAGGACAGGTGAGCATCATAGTGCAGTATATTTAGTAGTGCAGTATATTTAGTAGTGCAGTATATTTGAGTATTTAGTAGATTAATGGCCGCATTGTCAGCCATGATCACCTTGGACGTGAAGAGTCTTGAAAATGTCTCTTTTTTTTGTCTTCTTTCAGCGTTCTTTCACCTTTCTTTAAGCATTTTTCTACCTTTTTTCTTGTTAAATCAGTGTTGTATCTACATATTTTGTTTTATGTAACCAGTTTTTCTTGTTAAATCAGTGTTGTATCTACATATTTTGTTTTATGTAACCAGTTTTTCTTGACGCCATTACTATTTTCTGATATTTGCCCTGAAAAATGCTTCTGTGAGAAAAAAACCATTTAATGTAAATGTATCTAGCCAATGTCTTAAAAAATGCCTCAGCCTTTGGTTTACTATTGCTTCAAATGCCCTGGGGCAGTGTAATGTCGAGTAGAACCCCAGAATATATTGCTTGTTCTCAATATACATTTGGCCACGTTCCACGAAGATGTCATTTTTAAGAAACTATGAACTGTCAACCGAATGAGTTTTTTTATCTAGATAAAAAAAAATCGGCATCAGCAAATCGTATGATTGATTTTCTGCCGTTAGTAAAGGAACGGGCAGCTTTAGCAGTTTCTTATGGATTTTTTTTTTGCATTGAGTACAGGAGGCTGTAACGTCCAGGCCTGAGTGTTTAGTTTTGTTTTGGTGTAGGGTTTCTTTTGTTCCATGGTGTGTATTTCTATGTTGGGGTAATGGTTCCCAATTAGAGGCAGCTGAGTCTCGTTGCCTCTAATTGGGAATCATATATATGTTTGGGGTTTTGCACTTAGGTTTGTGGGTTATTGAGGTTTGTTATGATTTTTGTGTTTAGGTTCATGCCATCGTGTTTAGGTTCATGCCATCGTGTTTAGGTTCATGCCATCGTGTTTAGGTTCATGCCATCGTGTTTAGGTTCATGCCATCGTGTTTAGGTTCATGCCATCGTGTTTAGGTTCATGCCATCGTGTTTAGGTTCATGCCATCATGTTTAGGTTTATGTCCCAGTGTCTAGTTTAGGATTTAGCGTTTGTTTTCACGTTATGTTCATCGTTCACTGTTTTGTTCACTCTAGTAACGTTCGCTAATAAAATGTATTCTGGATACTTCGCTGCGCATTGGTCTGTCCCAAGAGGATATCTTGACAGAGGCAAGGGAATGTACGCCGTTTGTCCTCACTACACGTCTCTCTCTCTTTCCGTCTTTCTGTCTGTCTATATCTCTGACCCTCTCTGTGTCTCACTTTCTTTCTCCGCCCAATACTCCTTCTCTTTTTCTCTTTCTTTCTTTCGCTCTCCGTCTCTCTCGCTCTCTTTCTCATACCGTACCTTAGCACACATGCACACCTGCGAACAGACACACACACACACATATGCAGTCATGCTACACACACATCACAACTGCTGCTACCAGACTCTTATTATACATCTCAGTTTAACACTGCCCCCATCCCCCCTTCCCCACGTGTAAATATTAGACTATACATTGTGCCTCCTGTATTATACTGATGCTAAAATGTTTATTCTATTCTACTAAGCCATTTACTTTGTGTTTGTGTTATCTTTTATTATTTGTTATTGTTGCTGCCTTGTTGAGAACGATTTCGTTGGACATTGTATTCCATACGTATCCCGTACATACAATTAATACAAACTTGAAACTTGTATTACACACACAGTACCATTTTAAATAATAGCCAGTGTAGTGTTCAATGGCTGTTTTCTCTTCCATATCAATGTGTTTGTGCTTGTCTGCTATATGTCTGTTTTTGAGTGAAAGAACAAAGATAATCCAGCAGGCAAAACTGGTTGAAATGATGTCATCATCAGGTCATAATGAGTGACGTTATAATGACCTAAATTCAACCAGTTTTACTAAAATGTTTTATAATATCAATATGATGTCAATTCAACCAATTTTTTTAACTGGTTGAATTGACGTCATTATAACGTCACTCATTATGACCTGATTTTAACCAGTTATGCTTGCTGGGTTAGTGAGTGGTGGACCTGTTTGCCAGTTTGACCCTATGGTCCCTGTGTCACTTTGTAGGAGGGTCCCTATGTCATGTTGAAGAAGAACTGGGAGTTATACGAGGGTAACGACCAGTATGAAGGCTACTGCGTGGACCTGGCCTCGGAGATAGCCAAACACATCGGCATCAAGTATAAGATCGCTATCGTTCCTGACGGAAAGTACGGCGCCCGGGACCCGGAGACCAAGATTTGGAATGGAATGGTCGGGGAGCTGGTGTACGGGGTAAGAGGGACAGGAGACAGGGGAGAGAGAGAGTGTGTGTGTGTGTGTGTGTGTGTGTGTGTGTGTGTGTGTGTGTGTGTGTGTGTGTGTGTGTGTGTGTGTGTGTGTGTGTGTGTGTGTGTGTGTGTGTGTGTGTGTGTGTGTGTGTGTGTGTGTGTGTGTGTGAAGAAATCACGAATGTCAGAACGAATCCAGTTAACAACCCAAATAACACTGTATCAGTAACCCAAATTCAATCTGTGAAAAACAGTACTAAAGAAAAGGTCCCATGTTTAATGTCTATATACACTGAATGTACAAAACATTTCCATGACATAGACTGACCAGGTGAATCCAGGTGAAAGCTATGATCCCTTATGGAAGTCACCTGTTAAATCCACTTCAATCAGTATAGATGAAGGGGAGGAGACAGGTTTAAGAAGGATTTTTAAATCTTGAGACAATTAATATAGGGATTGTGTATGTGTGCCTTTGAACGAGGTATGGTAGTAGGTGCCTGGCGCACCGGTTTGAGTGTGTCAAGAACTGCAACGCTCAACAGTTTCCTGTGTTTATTAAGAATGGTCCAGCACCCAAAGGACGTCCAGCCAACTTGACACAACTGTGGGAAGCATTGAAGTCAACATTGGCCGTCATCATGTTTGCGAGTTTATATATGTGCGTGTGTTGTAAATATTCTGGATGAGCTGACCGTGAGAGCCATTCAGTTGAGGGCGGTGCAGTTGCCGTACCAGGCGGTGATGTAGCCCGAGAGAATGCTCTCAATGGTGCATCTGTAGAATTTCGTGAGGGTCTTAGGGGCCGTACTGAATTTCTTCAGCCGCTTGAGGTTGTAGAGGTGCTGTTGCACCTTCTTCACCACAGTGTCGGTGTGGTGGGACCATTCCAGGTCCTCAGTGATGTGCACGCCAAGGAACTTGAAGGTTTTGACCCTCTCCACTCTGGCCCCATTGATGTAGATGGGGGCGGTGCTCCCTCCTCTGTCTCATATAGTTCACGATCAGCTCCTTTTTTACATTGAGGGAGAGGTTATTTTCCTGGTACCACTGGCAGGGCTCTAACCTCCCTGTAAGCTGTCTCGTCATTGTTGGTAATCAGGCCTACAACTGTCATGTCCTCAGCAAACTTGATGATCGAGTAGGAGTCATGAGTAGCCACGCAGTCATGGGTTAACAGGGAGTACTGGAGGGGGCTGAGCAGACACCCCCGTGTTAAGGATCAGTGTGGCAGAGGTGTCACCTCCTGGGGTCAGCCCGTCAGGAAGTCTAGGACACAATTGCACAGGGAGTGGTTCAGATCGAGGGCCCTGAGCATAGTGACATACTTGGAGGGCACTATGGTGTTTGGAAGCAGAGCTGTAGTCGATGAACAGCATTCTCACATATTTTTTTATTTTATTTATTTCCCCTTTATTTAACCAGGTAGGCAAGTTGAGAACAAGTTCAATTTACAACTGCGACCTGGCCAAGATAAAGCAAAGCAATTCAACACATACAACAACACATAGTTACACATTGGAGCAAACAAACACACAGTCAATAATACAGTAGAAAAAATGGTCTCTCCTATCATTGCTATATGGATGACACTCAACATAGTGTGCAGTGTGTGTTAGTATGCAAATTGTAGTGGGCCTAGGTGATATGATGAAGGTGATACGGTCCTTGACTAGCCTCTCAAAGCACTTCATGGTGACAGAGGTGAGTGCTGTGTGTGTGTGTGTGCGCACACGTAAAGGCTTGCAGAGCTCTTACGATGCAGAGGGAAGCTATGAGCCCAGAGCTTAGCCCGTCAGCACTTTACTGTCTCTAAGACCTTGCCTGGTGACCATTCACCTTCGGACAGTCTCTTTCAAAGCCTGTGTCAACGCAAAAGGTCTCCCCCCATTTCAGCCCTGTCATGTATTTTAATGCATCCTCAATGCAAGCCGACGTATTTTAGTACATTTATGCTGAAGACGAAGGAAATTGTATCTCTGTTTTTTCTTTCTCTCTCGTTCCCTCCATGCAATGTGTCTGCTTGTTGTAATATATAAAACATACATTTCTTTTTTGTGGATTAACCCCGAATTCCAGACAGCCAACGCCCAGACAGGCAAGGTCAGAAGTGTTGCTAAATCACTAACAATAATCTGGTTTGTGGATTTGCCACAAATAAGCAATATTCGCTCTCGCAGAATGTTCCATTTCTGTTGTTGTTAGCATTTTTCTCCAGCGGAGTTATTTCACCCCCTTCTCCTTCCCATCTGCAGCCTTTTGAATTAAGCCACTAGGATTAGAGCGACTCTGTCTTTTTCTATTCCAAACTTAATCATTGTAAGATGTCTTTAATCAGAAAAAGTAGCGAAATGAAATGAAAAAAAGCTGGATGGGAAGAAAATACGCGTGATTGTTGTTGTTATTTGGCTTAGTGATTGGCTTAGTGACTGGCTTAGTGATTGGCTTAGTGACTGGCTTAGTGATTGGCTTAGTGACTGGCTTAGTGACTGGCTTAGTGATTGGCTTAGTGACTGGCTTAGTGATTGGCTTAGTGATTGGCTTAGTGACTGGCTTAGTGATTGGCTTAGTGACTGGCTTAGTGACTGGCTTAGTGATTGGCTTAGTGACTGGCTTAGTGATTGGCTTAGTGATTGGCTTAGTGACTGGCTTAGTGATTGGCTTAGTGACTGGCTTAGTGACTGGCTTAGTGATTGGCTTAGTGACTGGCTTAGTGATTGGCTTAGTGACTGGCTTAGTGACTGGCTTAGTGATTGGCTTAGTGACTGGCTTAGTGACTGGCTTAGTGATTGGCTTAGTGACTGGCTTAGTGATTGGCTTAGTGATTGGCTTACTGATTGGCTTAGTGATTGGCTTAGTGACTGGCTTAGTGATTGGCTTAGTGATTGGCTTACTGATTGGCTTAGTGATTGGCTTACTGATTGGCTTAGTGACTGGCTTAGTGATTGGCTTAGTGATTGGCTTACTGATTGGCTTACTGATTGGCTTACTGATTGGCTTACTGATTGGCTTACTGATTGGCTTAGTGATTGGCTTAGTGATTGGCTTACTGATTGGCTTAGTGACTGGCTTAGTGATTGGCTTACTGATTGGCTTAGTGATTGGCTTAGTGACTGGCTTAGTGATTGGCTTAGTGATTGGCTTAGTGATTGGCTTACTGATTGGCTTACTGATTGGCTTAGTGATTGGCTTAGTGATTGGCTTACTGATTGGCTTGTGATATGCTTAGTGATTGGCTTAGTAATTGGCTTACTGATTAGCTTAGTGATTGGCTTACTGATTGGCTTACTGATTGGCTTACTGATTGGCTTAGTGATTGGCTTACTGATTGGCTTAGTGATTGGCTTAGTGATTGGCTTAGTGATTGGCATGCTTAGTGATTGGCTTAGTGATTGGCTTAGTGATTGGCTTACTGATTGGCTTGTGATATGCTTAGTGATTGGCTTAGTAATTGGCTTACTGATTAGCTTAGTGATTGGCTTACTGATTGGCTTAGTGATTGGCTTAGTGATTGGCTTAGTGATTGGCTTACTGATTGGCTTACTGATTGGCGTGCTTAATGATTGGCTTAGTGATTGGCATGCTAAGTGATTGGCATGCTAAGTGATTGGCATGCTTAGTGATTGGCATGCTAAGTGATTGGCATGCTTAGTGACTGGCATGCTAAGTGATTGGCATGCTAAGTGATTGGCATGCTTAGTGACTGGCATGCTTAGTGATTGGCATGCTAAGTGATTGGCATGCTTAGTGATTGGCATGCTTAGTGATTGGCATGCTTAGTGATTGTGTCAGATAGAAGGATAGCCAAATTTGTTAATGATAGACGGGGTCGACTAGGAAAACAGTTCTCAATATAGGAGTGCTGATTTCGGGTACATCTTGCCTTTTAGATCACAATGAATAAGATTACACAGACAGAAGGGACCTGATCCTAGATCAGCACTCCAGCTCTGAGACGCTTGATACATAAGCCCCTGGCTTCTTTGGCTCTGACGTACTGTAGCTGACCAACTCTCTTGTTATCTTTCTCAGAACGATTTTCTTTAACCTAATCAGTCAGGCTTCAAGACGGGTCGCTCAACTGAGACTGCTCTCCTCTGTATCACATAGGCTCTCCGCTCTGCCAAAGCTGACTCTCATCCTCCCAGAGCTGTTCTCATCCTCCCAGATCTATCTGCTGCCTTCGACACCGTGAACCATCAGATCCTCCTCTCAACCCTCTCAGGGCTGGGTGTCTCAGGCTCTATCAGATCCTCCTCTCAACCCTCTCAGGGCTGGGTGTCTCAGGCTCTGCACACTCTTTGATTGCATCCTACCTGGCAGGCCACTCCTACCAGGTGACGTGGAGAGGATCTGTGTGTGCACCACATACTCTCACTACTGGTGTCCCCCAGGGCTCGGTTCTAGGCCCTCTCCTCTCTATAAACCAAGTCATATGGCGCCATCATATCCTCTCATGGTCTCTCCTATCATTGCTATGTGGATGACACTCAACTACTTTTGTCCTTCCCCCCTTCTGACACCTAGGTAGCAAGACGCATCTCTGCGTGCCTGGCAGATATCTCAGCTTGGATGTTGGACAAGACAGAGCTGCTCTTTATCCCGGGAAGGGCTGCCTGCTCCAAGACCTCTCCATCACAGTCAGAAACTCCACGGTGTCCCCCTCCCAGAGTGCAAAAAACCTTGCCGTGACCCTGGGCAACACCCTGTTGTTCTGTGTAAACATCAAAGCAGTGACTCAGTCCTGCAGGTTCATGCTCTACAACATCTGTAGAGCACAACCTTTCCTCACACAGGAAGCGGCCTCAGGTCCTACTCGTCATATCCTGTCTGGACTACAGCAACTCTCTGTTGGCTGGGCTCAAACCCCTGCGACTTATCCCGAACGCCGCAGACTGTCTGATGTTCAACCTTCCCAAGTTCTCTCATGTCACTCCACTCTTCCGCACACTCCACTGGCTTCCAGTCGAAGCTCGCATCCACTAATTCATTTCAACTAATTATTATTAAGTAACTGGTTCCACAGCCTTTTTTTTGTTTCTTCAACTTTTCAGCCAAAGTGTTATCTGAACATAACATTTTTAGTTGGCCCAAACTTAGGTCCAGCATGAGAAAACGTAGGCAAAAATTCTGTCAACTAAAAAGATGTGTTTGCTCAACTTGTCTCATATGTTCAACTAGAAATTATTATTTTTGGCATTTTACCTAAAAAAAGGCTTGGTAAATAGTTACACACCCACTCACAGCGCTTTTAACATATAATGTTTTCTATTTACATATTTGACACACGTTAACAAACATAATTACATTGTAAATGTTCAGTTACTTTGCATTCATAAAGTATTCAGACCCCTTCACTTTTTCCAGATTTGTTTTACGTTACAGCCTTATTCTAAAATGGATTAAATTATTTTTTTCCCTCATCAATCTACACACAACACCCCATAATGACAAAGCAACAGGTTTTTAGACATTTTTGCAAATGTATTACAAATAAAAAACAGATATATTACATCTACATAAGTATTCAGACCCTTTACTCAGTACTTTGTGGAAGCACCTTTGGCAGCGATTACAGTCTCAAGTCTTCTTGGGTATGACACTACAAGCTCGGCACACCTGTATTTGGGGAGTTTCTCCCATTCTTCTCTCCAGATCCTCTCAAACTCTGTCAGGTTGGATGGGGAGCGTCGCTGCACAGCTATTTTCAGGTCTCTGAAATGTTAGATCGGTTTCAAATCCAGGCTCTGGCTGGACCACTCAAGGACATTCACAGACTTGTCCCAAAGCCACTCCTGCGTGGTTTTGGCTGTGTGGTTAGGGTCGTTGTCCTGTTGGAAGGTAAACCTTCGCCCCAGGCTGAGGTCCTGAGCGATCTGGAGCAGATGTTTGTCAAGGAACTCTGTACTTTGCTCCTGACTAGTCTCCCTGTCCCTGCCACTGAAAAACATCCCCACAGCATGATGCTGCCACCACCATGCTTCACCATAGGGATAGTGCCATGTTTCCTCCAGATGTAATGCTTGGCATTTGGGCCAAAGAGTTCAATCTTGGTTTCATCAGACCAGAGAATCTTGTGTCTCATGTTGTTGTCATGTTGTGTTGCTACCATGCTGTGTTGTCATGTGTTGCAGTCATGCTATGTTGTTGTGTTAGGTCTCTCTTTATGTAGTGTTCCTAGTCAGTGCCATTTTCACTACCCTGAAAGTATTTAGACTGTTTCTGCTTACCTGACTTCCAGCTATCGTTACCCTGATAGTCTCCCGTTACTTCCATGTCTCGTCCGACTTCCCCAGCGAATAGTAGTGTGTCGGATAACGAGCTTACTAGCCTCCTCCCCGGTAATTCCATCTGTTTTTGTCCATCCATTCAAAACTATATCCTCGAGTGTAACAAACAGGGGGGTGAGAAAGAGGCACAAGCCAAACAAGGCTTGCCCTGGCAATTGCGGCACTGACATGTCCCAGCCTGATTCCCATCAGCTCTGTGCTACATGCCTCGGCATGGACCACGCTTTGGCAGCTCTTGTTGACCCCGCTAGGTGTGTGCATTGTGCTAAGCTGACCTGGCGTCATTAAACGTAGAGCAAAGTATTGACCAGGCCTCACTCTTGTTCGAGGATGACTCAGTTGACAACAAAGTCCCACAGGAGGGAGAAGCTCTACTAGTCTTCCCCTCCACTCGAGCTCCCAGCAAATTCAGAGGTCGCCCGTGTTTTGCAGGGGGCGGAACTTTCAGATGGATCCAGAAGTGAGAACGACAGCATGTTTCTTGCCGCATCAGGCAGCACCACATTTGACCAGGAGATGGATTACACCCCTGAGGAAGATTTCTTCTCCTCTGCTCAGCTGATGCAGGCCAGTTTGGCAGGAGACTATGGCTGACCTTCCCTTCTTCGAGGCAATCAGACGTGCTGCCACCAAACTGGATGTCGAGTGTCCTATTCCTCCTTTGCCTTGCAAGAAGATTAGGATGGATGGAATCACCTCTCAGGGTAATTCCACATCCGTCCCACAATGTGTACCAGCCTTCCAAGACTGTGTGGCGCTGTTGGAGTTTTCCTGGGTGGGGCCACTTACCCCCACTTGATATGCATGGCATGGTCATCGGGATGGTTCAGCCCACCCTTTGTGGAGCCTTCCCTGGCTTAGCACTTCAACCCTTCAAGCTCCTCTTCCTCTGCCCCCAAATTCGCTCATCCCAATGACAGCTTCACTGCGAACGTGTATGAGAGGATCTACCGATCTGCAGCTCAGGCGGTGCAGGCTAAGGAGCTGATCGACTCCCTGGAGAACAGTGGCACTGTCGACCGGCAGAAGTGAATGGAATTGAGAAATCTTGCTGAGTATACCACCCAGACCCTTAAGTGCATTGCTGAGGCTTCCGGGAGAGTCATTGGCGCACGCGACTGTCGGCCAGAGTGTCCTCTGGCTGAATAACGCAAGGATGTCTGAGATGGAGAAGGGAACAATTCTGTATGGACAGATCGATCCCACCAGACTGTTCGGACCAGCAATATCGGAGATACAGGCCAGGTTTGAGTCTAGGAGAAAGGGCTTTCTGGGCTTTCTGTTACCAGTTCCCATCACATCCAGGCCCACAGGCCTACGGTGATCGTTCAGAATGTTTCCATTCAAAATAATCAACCTGTCAAGGGTTACCTTGTCCAGCCACCAGGCCTGGCAGGTTCCCTGTCCCTTCACCAGACAGGTTCCCCACATGCGCAGTCGCCCACATGTGCAGTCGCCCTCTGGGTCATCGCACCGTTGCCCAGGGGTACAGACTACATGGGAACAGTGCAGTCCACTGCACAGGGGGAAGCAGCCTGAGCCCTCAGAGATACAGTCTCCGTTGGCCAAGGGAGCCGCACGGGTGGTGCCGAGGGAGGAAGCTCATCAGGGCTTCTTCAGCTAAATCGTGCCATAAGTTCACTCTTACCGACCCAACAGCAAATTATGGATTGTCTCTGCTCCTTGTAACCTGTCGAGCATCTCTCCCTATGGAGAGAGTGATGGCTTTTGCCACTGCCCGGCAACATCAGTCACGTATTGGATGTTAGTCTGAGGTGTCTTGAGCTCATGGCCTCCATGATTGGGGTAGTCCCGCTTGGCCTCGTCCTCATGAGAGACTTCCAGCGTTGGGTGACCTCACTTCGCTTGAACCCATCTCTCCACCGGCAATATACTGCCAAGGAAGAGCTCACTTCTAGAAACTTCACTCTCTGGCAAAATAGATCTTGTATGGAGGGAGCAGCGACGATCTGTTGTCTCTCAGAGAAACACATCTGCCAGGCAGACTAAACTCAGGTGTGGATTTACAGTAGCTGGGGAACCCCCTACCAGGGGAGTGAGGATGTTACAGTAGAGCTGCCGTCGATCTGTACACATCGCAGTACAACGCGCACCGTCGCCTGTTCCTTGCAATGGGAGATCACAGTGTTCCTCTTGGTGTAAAAATGCTGGCCACTAATGGTCAGATGTGCTTCTGTACCCTTTCCTCCCCTTGGGCCTGATTTCTCCCTCCCCCCACTTTGGACAGAGTGAAAGTGAATGGTCTATCCCTCATCCTGATAGCCCCACCACCATTAAGGTAAACTTGACGGCAATCTCAGTTTTTCATGTAAGAATAGGTGAAATGACGGGGTTCACCCCTTTCTGTGCTGTCTAATAAGATGGCCATGTTGCTCACCTGACTACTCGCCCCTGACTACTCCAAAGTTACAATATGAATGTCATGCTCATTCCTTAAGTAATTTCTATGACTCATAGTACCCTGGTCAAGCCACTGATATTTCCATCTCAGAGATTTGTGCGGAGGCTAGTTGGGCTTCCCCTCACACTTTTGTGAGGTTCTATCAGCGCCATCTCTTGCCCACACACTGCTTGAGCTGAGTAGGAATGATCAGGTACACTACCATGTAGCACAACACAGACTTCTCAGGAAACGGGATAATGACATTTGGAGCATTTTGCAAGTGTCCCATAGTGAGATGTCAACTGAAAAATAACTATCGGTTGCGGTATGTAACCCCGATTCTCTGAAGGACATTAAGGATGCTTCTCACCAGATTGTACCTCTTGCGCGACTTGTGAAAGAGGCAGTTCGTTGAATGAGGAAACGAGATCATTGCGGGTGCTATATAGATACGCGCAGCTCACACCCATAAAGCTCTGATTGACCTTTTAACCATGATTTAATAAGGTTTCAGCGAGTAGGACACGAGGGGCCGTGTCCCATAGTGAGACGTCTCCCTCATCTCCTTCAGAGAACCGGGGTTACATACCGTAGCCCAGGCATCATCAACTAGATTCAGCCGCGGGACGATTTTTTCTTGAGCGGATGGTCATGGGGCCAGAACATAATAAAACATTATTTGTAGACTGCAAATTGACTGCAAGAAGCCCAACCAGGTATAACATTTGACTAAAACATAATCCTTTCAAACCTTGCTTACATTTGTATACGATCACATACTCTGTTATGCGTGCAAATACTTTGAAAATTCGAACCACTTGGAGCTGATTTGCTGGTGTTTTTACAGTCTTATGTCCAACAATAAAATAAAAATTGGATCAGAAAACTTGGGGGGCCAAATAAAATAACCCCCGGGCCAAATTCGTGACACTAGTTGGGGAACCTTGTCGTAACCCATAGTTGTTTCTACTGTTGTCTACCATTTTGGCAACAGTTACATTAGCAGCTTAGATTACTCTCCAGTCCGAAGGCTAACCCTTCCCCCCTTCTTCTCTTCCGCCACCCATTAACAGAAAGCGGAAATCGCTGTGGCCCCATTGACAATCACGCTGGTCCGGGAGGAGGTGATCGACTTCTCCAAGCCCTTCATGTCTCTGGGCATCTCCATCATGATCAAGAAGCCCCAGAAGTCCAAACCCGGGGTGTTCTCCTTCCTGGACCCGCTGGCCTACGAGATCTGGATGTGCATCGTGTTCGCCTACATCGGCGTGAGCGTGGTGCTCTTCCTGGTCAGCCGCTTCAGCCCGTACGAGTGGCACACCGAGGAGCCCGAGGAGGGCACCGACGGTCCACCCAGCGACCAGCCCCCCAACGAGTTCGGCATCTTCAACTCCCTCTGGTTCTCCCTGGGCGCCTTCATGCAGCAGGGCTGTGACATCTCCCCCAGGTGAGAGATAGATGCATTACTACTTAGACTGCATGATATACTACTACTACAGTACATGCATAATACTACAGTAATATATTCTGATACATTATACCGAAACATCCCCCAGCTGGGAGATAAATGTCACTACTACTACTACATTACACCCAAACATCCCTTAGGTGAGAGACAAACACACTCACATACATTACACACATAATACTACATTACATCCAAATGTCCCTTCAATGTCCTTTTCTTTATTGTGTTAAGTGTTAAGGGCTTGTTGACATTGATAACAGCTGTCTCAGGATGCTATGGATCATACAGGATACAGGCTTCATTCACTGGTTAACTATTCGTCTCTTCACTGTCTGTTGCAGAACAAACATAGTTACTCCACTCTGTACAATTGCAATTTGCATCCTAGTTCTTTTCATGGATATTCACACCAAAATCGCCGCTTTATGTCGCATAAGTGAAAATAAGGAAATATCATTGGCCTGTAGATTTGTAATAAGTATTTCTTATCTTGGCTTATAGTTTGTAGCCACTGTCTCTGCTATGCTTTACTGTGGGTGTGTGCATTGTGATCTGTCTGTTTCAGCACTTATCATCTGCTTTAGAAGGAAATTGCACTGCTGTCCCATTGTCTTTGATGTGTCTGGTGTGTATTTGTGCTATGTTTCATACACTGTATTTCTGCATTCAACAGGCACGAGAGGTCAAAGGGTATATCATTCATGACTTACTATTAGCTACCTCTCGTCCGATCATGAGCCACAAAAAACTATTCCGTAACCATTCAGTGCTGGGTGTCATTGCTTCCGGGTCAAGCTTCCTGTCTGTGACACACTTTTCTTCCTGTCTGTGACATACTCAGCATCTGCTTGCTGTCCTGTAGTCGTGATAAGGATCTTTAGGGTTTGTGTAGTTCTTTTTGTAGTAACTTCATGACAGACCTGGGTCAAATAGCCTACATAATATCCTGTGTCAAATACTTAAATGCATTTGAGGTGTGCTTGGTCTAGTTTGAAGTTTGCACTTTTAGGACTATTTGCTCTGTGATACCAGGGAAACTAAAACAAGCACAGCTCAAAGTATTTGAAAGGACTTGAGGTATGTATTTGACATATGTCAAATATGTCCCAAGTCGTCTGTTTTATGATCCTTGGAGTTATTTAAAAGGTAGCCTTAGCGATATGAAGTTAGCATTACATTATCAGTTGGGGGGACTTCCGCAAAACACACAAAGACAGCCAAAAGCAAAAGGTTGATCTCTGCATTATCTTTGGTCCATACTGCTGCTCGTGGTCTCATCATAGAGCTCTTTTAGTCTTTAATGGTTCCTATGTATATCTTAGTTCCTCTAAGGTTCCTATATACTGTAGATCATAGTCTTTAAGATTAAGAATGGAATAAGACTGAGAGGAGGGACCAAACCCAGCCTGTATTTTTCAGCCCTCCTACACAGGACCAGAGCAGAGGCATACACAAGATGGAGAACACTAAGGTACATTAGACAACAGCACCGTCAAAATGATAGTGCCCGTTACGTAGCATCCTAAAGGATCCTATAGCACCTCTACCTTGAGGGAGCTATAGTGGGCCTATGATTTTGACTTAAGTCCACTTCATTTTAAGTAGTCCACTTGAGAAGGGATCCTCATCCACCAAAAACTGTATATAATTCCGTAAACTTTCCAAAATTCAAAGGGTTTCCAGTAATGCCAGTTCGGGATTCTTGCAATCAAGAGGGAACACACAGGAAAAGTAATCCTCCAACTGGGAATTTCTGGAAAACCTCGGAATTTTGGGACGTTTTTCTGGAATGTTATGACCTGCTACTGTTTAGTAATTTAGTCAGCATTCATTATTTAGTATTGAAACATTTAGAATGAATACATTTAGTCTACATTGTCCTTTTGTCTCTCCACAGTGTGGCCTGCCTACTGTGCCTGTCTGTCCCACACCTGTCACAGACACAGTTACAGAAATCCCATGGGCCCTGTCCCAATCTGTCACCAAAAAAGCCCTTGTTCACTCTGAAGGGGTCGACTGAAGTTTACCCTGACAAGGGGACATGTAAATCCCCTCCACCGAGGGATTAGGGGACTTTGCGAGTGTGGAGAAAATGAGGGAATGACAAGGGCACTGTTTTAGTGATGGGTTTGAGACTATGCCACACCGGTCATCTGTAGTGATGATAAGGAAAGGGCACTGTTTTAGTGATGGGTTTGAGACTATGCCACACCACTCATCTGTAGTGATGATAAGGTAAGGGCACTGTTTTAGTGATGGGTTTGAGACTATGCCACACCACTCATCTGTAGTGATGATAAGGTAAGGGCACTGTTTTAGTGATGGGTTTGAGACTATGCCACACCACTCATCTGTAGTGATGATAAGGAAAGGGCACTGGCGTATGTGTAAGGCATATACAGGAAGCCATCTCACACTGATGACATACACTGTCCAATCAGAGATGATGACCCAGTGTGGAGATGATTGACAGGTCTGAAGGTTATTCGCTACTGAAGTTCCGTCTTTTACCTTAAAGGTTAATTCCGCTTCTCTCACACACATACAGACGCTCACACACACACACACACACACGTCTCCCCAAGGCACCCCATAATAATTAATGCAGTAATTCATATCCCTGTGTGCTCGTCTCCGATGGTAATGGCGGGTCTCCATGGCAACAGAGAGGGGAGTGTGTGTGAGGGAAGTGGTGACATGGGAGCTCCCTAATTGAGAACAAATCCCAGTTTAGAGTAACTAAAGATGCAGGCTGCATTCCAAATGGCAGCCTATTCCCTATATACTGCTCCACTTTTGACCTGAGTTCTATGGGCCATGGTCAAAAGTAGTGCACTATATTGGGGATAGGATGCCATTTGCGACGCACCGCGCTGTTATCGACTCAGGAGACTAGACAGATACTTCATTATTTACACTATTAAGATATTCGTAATAATATTCAGAAATCTTTTTGGATGCTGAAGGCAGTATGTCAACGGTTTTGTTAGACCAGCAAGGTTCAGACTTTCTGTAACAGTGTAAGTTTATAACTTTTGGCAACTTTCTTTGTTTAAAACTTTTTTCAGCCAGGTAAGAACAAATTATATTTACAATAACCTGGGTACACCTTTGACTCGTGTTGGTTAACACGCTATCCGATCATCCCCAGAAATATCCATGCACAGTTTGATCTGGGTGTGATTGGTCTACACTGTGCTCACTGGTTGGCCTGATTGGATGGGGTGCGATTGGTTTGGTCTGTTCTTGAAGGCCGCCTTCCTCTAGTCTGGTCTAATTTAACAGGTGCGATTGGTTTGGCATATTTGGTCAGTGCTGATTGCTTCAGTCTGCCCTACCATTCATATGAAAATCATATTTGCCAGACTACATCACTTGAGCGAGAGTATGAGAGAAGTGAGGCTGAATTTTTACAGGCTCATGTAGGGTCAAATTGATTTCAGGAGATAAATTCTTAATCAGGGCTGCAATGGAGAGGAGAGGGACGGATGAGGGAGGAAGAGAGCGGGAGAGGGGGATAGCATGACTAACTAAATGGCTAGCCTGGGGGTGAATCATGATGGGAGCAGACAACACATCTTCATTTATTTAGGCTCCTCTCAAGGTCAACCTCACTGTGTGTGTCTCTCTCTCTCTCTCTCTCTCTCTCTCTCTCTCTCTCTCTCTTCCTTATCTATGTCTCCCTCCCAATGTCTCTCTCTCGCTCTCTATCTCTCTTTGTCTTCTCTCTCTCTTTCTCTCTCTGTCTTCCCCCTCTCTCTTTCCTGGTCTCTCTCTCCCAACTTCTGCAGTTAGAGACATACATTAATATACTCTACATACAGTTGAAGTTGGAAGTTTACTTACACTTATGTTGGAATCATTAAAACTTGTTTTTAAGCCACTCCACAAATTTCTTGTTAACAAACTATAGTTTTGGCAAGGACATCTACTTAGGACATCTACTTTGTGCAAAAAGTACAATCTTTGTCCCCATGTGCAGTTGCAAACCATAGTCTGGCTTTTTTATGGCAGTTTTGGAGCAATGGCTTCGTCCTTGCTGAGCGGCCTTTCAGGTTATGTCGATACAGGACCCGTTTTACTGTGGATATAGATACTTTTGTACCTGTTTCCACCAGCATCTTCACAAGGTACTTTGCTGTTGTTCTGGGATTGATTTTCACTTTTCGCACCAAAGTACGTTAATCTCTAGGAGACAGAACGCGTCTCCTTCCTGAGCGGTATGACGGCTGCGTGGTCCCATGGTGTTTATACTTGCGTACTATTGTTTGTACAGATGAACGTGGTACCTTCAGGTGTTTGGAAATTGCTCCCAAGGATGAACCAGACCTTGGGAGTTTACATACACTTAGGTTGGAGTCATTAAAACTCGTTTTTCAACCACTTTCTTGTTAACAAACTATCTTTTGGCAAGTCGGTTAGGACATCTACTTTGTGCATGACACAAGTAATTTTTCCAACAATTGTTTACAGACAGATTATTTCACTTATAATTCACTGTATCACAATTCTAGTGGGTCAGAAGTTTACATACACTAAGTTGACTGTTCCTTTAAACAGCTTGGAAAATTCCAGAAAATTATGTCATGGCTTTAGAAGCTTCTGATAGGCTAATTGACATAATTTGAGTCAATTGGAGGTGTACCTGTGGATGTATTTCAAGGCCTACCTTCAAACTCAGTGCCTCTTTGCTTGACATCATTGGAAAATGAAAAGAAATCAGCCAAGACCTCAGAAAAACAATTGTATACCTCCACAAGTCTGGTTCATCCTTGGGAGCAATTTCCAAATGCCTGAAGGTACCACGTTCATCTGTACAAACAATAGTATGCAAGTAATAAATACCATGGAACCACGCAGCCATCATACCCCTCAGGAAGGAGACGCGTACTGAACGTACTTTGGTGCGAAAAGTGCAAATCAATTCCAGAACATCATGAAATAATTATGTGGACATATTGAAGCAACAGGAAGTTAAAGCTTGGTCGCAAATGGGTCTTCCAAATGGACAATGACCCCAAGCATACTTCCAAAGTTGTGGCAAAATGGCTTAAGGACAACAAAGTCAAGGTATTGGAGTGGCCATCACAAAGCCCTGACCTCAATCCTATAGAGAATTTGTGGGCAGAACTGAAAAAGCATGTGCGAGCAAGGAGGCCTACAAACCTGACTCAGTTACCCAGCTCTGTCAGGAGGAATGGCCAAAATTCACCCAACTTATTGTGGGAAGCTTGTGGAAGGCTACCTGAAACGTTTGACCCAAGTTAAACAATTTAAAGGCAATGCTACCAAATACTAATTGAGTGTATGTAAACTTCTGACCCACTGGGAATGTGATGAAAGAAATAAAAGCTGAAATAAATAATTCTCTCTACTATTATTCTGACATTTCAGATTCTTAAAATAAAGTGGTGATCCTAACTGACCTAAGACAGGGAATTTTTACTAGGATTAAATGTCCGGAATTGTGAAAAACTGAGTTTAAGGTGTATGTAAACTGTAGCTCTGCTATTGTTTTATATTATTTTATATTGTACATTACATGCTTTAATCTTAATTACCTGTCCACAAACACACAACTCGTGCAGACATCAAAAAATGAAAATTATGTGTATGGTGAGTCACACACACGCACGCACACACACACTCACGCACATCCATGTAACAAGGATGTTAAACCAGGGTCATACTGGTGCTGCCGTATGGCAGTGACCCCTCCACTGATAACGACCCTTTCTACCCCCCACTCCTTCCCCCAGTTGGCTCTGGCCCATCGGGGTATGCCGAGTCTGTCACCATGGATGAAAGTCACTGGAGTCACCTCAGATCAACGCAGACTGGGGAGAGCGAGAGAGGGAGAAAGTCCCCTAGCTCTCTGTCCTCAGACACAGCTGCTGGCCTCTCGCTGCCAACGGGAGAAAACCTTGCGAGAGGGATGAGGAAAGAATAAGAGAATGGAGCAGGAGATAAGGAGAGAAAGAAACAGGGAGACAGAAAGAAAAAGGATGTTAGAAATAAAGGGAGAATAAGAGAGAGAAAGAGAGAAGGAAAGGGAGGATGAGAGAGAAAGAACGGGAGACAGAGAGAGAGAGCGAAAGAAAAGGTGAGACCAAAAGCAAGAGTTCTTCCCCTGAAGCCCTGTCCTTTACCTTCTACCTTTTCCTTCTACCTTTTCCAGTCTTTCACACTGAAGCTGTGGAGGATAGTCCCAGGATTACAGAAGCAAAAGAGATATACTGCAGAGAGAGCAGTAGAGGGAGAGGGCGAGAGGGAGAACCAGAGGGAGGGAGAGAACCAGAGGGAGGGGGAGAGAACCAGAGGGAGGGGGAGAGAACCAGAGGGAGGGGGAGAGAACCAGAGGGAGGGAGAGAACCAGAGGGAGGGGGAGAACCAGAGGGAGGGAGAGAACCAGAGGGAGGGAGAGAACCAGAGGGAGGGGGAGAGAACCAGAGGGAGGGGGAGAGAACCAGAGGGAGGGAGAGAACCAGAGGGAGGGGGAGAGAACCAGAGGGAGGGGGAGAGAACCAGAGGGAGGGAGAGAACCAGAGGGAGGGGGAGAACCATAGGGAGGGAGAGAACCAGAGGGAGGGAGAGAACCATAGGGAGGGGAGAGAACCAGAGGGAGGGAGGGAACCAGAGGGAGGGGGAGAGAACCAGAGGGAGGGGGAGAGAACCAGAGGGAGGGAGAGAACCAGAGGGAGGGAGAGAACCAGAGGGAGGGGGAGAACCATAGGGAGGGGGAGAGAACCAGAGGGAGGGAGAGAACCATAGGGAGGGAGGGAACCAGAGGGAGGGGGAGAGAACCAGAGGGAGGGGAGAGAACCAGAGGGAGGGGGAGAACCAGAGGGAGGGAGAGAACCAGAGGGAGGGGGAGAACCAGAGGGAGGGGGAGAGAACCAGAGGGAGGGAGAGAACCAGAGGGAGGGAGAGAGAACCAGAGGGAGGGAGAGAACCAGAGGGAGGGAGAGAACCAGAGGGAGGGGGAGAGAACCAGAGGGAGGGGGAGAGAACCAGAGGGAGGGAGAGAACCATAGGGAGGGGGAGAACCAGAGGGAGGGGGAGAACCAGAGGGAGGGGGAGAACCAGAGGGAGGGAGAGAACCAGAGGGAGGGGGAGAACCAGAGGGAGGGAGAGAACCAGAGGGAGAACCAGAGAGAGAGAGAGTATGATGAAGGGGGAGAGGTTCGTATTCAAATCCAGAGGCAGAGTTAACAGAGTTTATACATGTACTACTCTACAGTGTAGCCTTCTGTGTACAGTTAAACATGCTTTGCTGCTGCGGCTCTCGGGTTGGTGAGATCTTTGCTGTGTGTTGGGCGGGGGGGTGAGCATGCATGTGTGAAATTGTGACTGAGACATTAGGACAGGTTGGTGGCAGGTGCTAGGGATAAGACTAGAGTGGAAACAGTGTGTCCTGTCCTAAGCGACAAGGGAAACAGTAGTAGGTGATGTGGAGACACTATAGCTAGCATTGACTGAGGTGGAATCTTTTCGAAGAGTCCCTTTTTCTACCATTTTCACATTACTGAGCAGAGCTGTACTGCACTGGGCTGAGTGAACTTCCACCATAGTTGCATGTGTAAAATAGTGAAAGGCTATTAGTTTGATAAAACAACAGGAACTGAAGGGGTTTCATAGAGCCTCTCTCTCTGTGTTTGGTTCACACCAGGGGGGAGAGAGAATGTTGTTTTCTCACTCCAATGCACCATGTTGTTTAAGATTCTCCTCACGACCTTCCCCTGCTCACTTGAGAGTCGTGAGTTACCGGTCTCCCTTGAGCCAACAAACAAGACGAGAACAGAGCTGAACAGAGGGAGCTCTGTGTGATGTCGTCAGCTCTTTTCATCCCACCAATAAACAGAGAGAAAGAAAGGGGGACCACAGCGCACTACCTGGTTGACACACAAACACATTGGGTTTTAATGAGCCACTTTGCCTTAAGGTGGATTTGAATATGGGTTGGATGATGCTGTGCAGTCAGTGTCCTCTCAGAGCCTGTTCCATTAGATATGTTTTTTTAATATCTTTAATTTTGGTGGGTTTTTATTTATTGAGAAAGGACAGTTAAGGGGAGACAGTAAAGATTGCGAGTCAGAAGGGCAGTGGACTGGATTTGAACCCATGCCGACTCTGGAATACATGTGTGCCAGGGTCAGCAGCTCTAACTGCTTCACCACACAGGTCACCCATAACATTGTCTGTAATTCACTCTCACTACTTTATATCGTTTCTGGATTTGTGTTGATTCATAATATTTTTTGTTATTGATGGACTATGCACTCTATCACACCCCCTACTCTCCTCACTCTTCTCTTTTCCTCGCCATGCTCACTCTTCTCCTATTTCTTCACTCCTTCTCATTCTCACCTCCTGCTATGACACTTCCCTTATTCCTCTCCATCCTATCCTCCCTCCTTCTCCCCTCCTCTCCCTCCTTTCCTCTCCTTCCTCCTCTTCCTCACTCTCTTCCCCAGGTCTCTATCTGGGCGTATCGTGGGTGGTGTGTGGTGGTTCTTCACGCTCATCATCATCTCCTCCTACACGGCCAACCTGGCTGCTTTCCTCACAGTAGAGAGGATGGTGTCGCCCATAGAGAGTGCTGAGGACCTGGCTAAACAGACAGACATAGCCTACGGTACGCTAGACTCCGGCTCCACTAAAGAGTTCTTCAGGGTGAGTATAGTACTGGACCGGATACAAGCTGTCTCTGAATTCTCATATTTTGGCCTTGTCCTATTTCCTATTTGTGTATGTAGGAGTAAAATGTTTTGGCTAGCAGCTGTGTCGTTCCATGAAAAGTGCCTTTGATATTTTAAGAAATAATTGTTCACCAAAATTGCATTTTATAAGCCTGTTATACAAAATTAAGTGACTTTAATATAGACCACATGGAGAATTCAATTAATCAGATTTTATATAAATAACGGATATCTAAAGTGCCAGAATTCAGCATTTTGACACGTCCCCCCCGTCCCTCCGTCCCTCCGTCCCTCCTTCCCCCCGTCCCCCTGTCCCCCGTCACTCCGTCCCTCCGTCCCCCCGTCACTCCGTCCTTCCGTCCCTCCGTCCCCCCGTCCCCCCGTCCTCCGTCCCCGTCACTCCGTCCCTCCGTCCCCCCGTCCCCCGTCACTCCGTCCCTCCGTCCCCCGTCACTCCGTCCCTCAGTCCCCCGTCCCCGTCCCCGTCACTCCGTTCCCCGTCCTCCGTCCCTCCGCCCCCCGTCCCCGTCCCCGTCCCTCCGTCCTCCCGTCCCTCCGTCCTCCCGTCCCCCAATCGTTCCGTCCCCCCGTCCCTCCATCAACCCTGTGTCACTTCTAGGAAGGTTTCAACCCACTTAATCCCAAAATGTATCGAAGTTTCACCATCATTATAAAGTACTAGTTATTTTGTTTCTTTGGCAGTCATTTCTGCAGATTAGTGATTCATTTACGTCTGTCCCTCATTTTAAGGTCAACCCTGTTACGTGAATTGAACCCTTGTTTTAATATGGTGAAACTCTTCCTTTTAAAATATTTATTTCAAAAGCTGGTTCTACTCATTTTGGCAATTTTCAGGTGGAAAACTGAGCGGGTCGAGCATAACCCGTCAACCCGCTTACCCATAGATAGACAGGCTAGAAATGGTTTATAAATTTCACCTCTCCAAAGTGTGCACAGTTCCTAAACAATTTCAATTTTATGACTCAAAGAAGAGTCTTCAACTATAAGGTGCTTTTTTGAGCTCTCCTAGCTGTGTCATTGAGGAACTAGAACAAGCACACTTGTATTTGTTTAATTTGGAACGCAACCCTGCATTCCCATCGTCACACAATTACTGTTATTGTTAACGCAATTAAAAAACTGTACATTAGAAATCGCATTCTGGGTCAGGTGGGCATGATTTGAATGCTTGTTCTATTGCCAACGTGGCTAGCTAAGTTATTAAATACAATCTTACAGTGTTAAGCTTTCACAAGGCAACTAAAAGAAACAGATGGTCATTTTGGTGTGCATAGAAGGGCAGCATGAGTGCATTCAGATGCATGTGCCCTGCAAATGTTCTTCGCTATGAACAAACACAGGCTCATTCTGTTCAGAACAACCCAGGGTATGACGCCATGTCATCTGGTAACCGTACATCCAACATAGTGATCATAAACGTTGACACTGTATATAACATGGGTTTTATGATTTGGAAATGTGAAGTGGACATTTGGACTCACGGGTGTTTGGCTTGCTTGTGTGACATACAGTGAGGGAAAAAAGTATTTGATCCCCTGCTGATTTTGTACGTTTGCCCACTGACAAAGAAATTATTAGTCTATAATTTTAATGGTAGGTGTATTTGAACAGTGACAGACAGAATAACAACAAAAAATCCAGAAAAACGCATGTGAAAAACGTTATAAATTGATTTGTATGTTTATGAGGGATATAAGTATTTGACCCCTCTGCAAAACATTACTTAGTACTTGGTGGCAAAACCCTTGTTGGCAATCACAGTGGTCAGACGTTTCTTGTAGTTGGCCACCATGTTTGCACACATCTCAGGAGGGATTTTGTCCCACTCCTCTTTGCAGATCTTCTCCAAGTTATTAAGGTTTCGAGGCTGACGTTTGGCAAGTCGAACCTTCAGCTCCCTCCACAGATTTTCTATGGGATTAAGGACTGGAGACTGGCTAGGCCACTCCATGACCTTAATGTGCTTCTTCTTGAGCCACTCCTTTGTTGCCTTGGCCGTGTGTTTTGGGTCATTGTCATGCTGGAATACCCATCCACAACCCATTTTCAATGCCCTGGCTGAGGGAAGGAGGTTCTCACCCAAGATTTGACGGTACATGTCCCCGTCCATCGTCCCTTTGATGCGGTGAAGTTGTCCTGTCCCCTTAGCAGAAAAACACTCCCAAAGCATAATGTTTCCACCTCCATGTTTGACGGTGGGTTCATAGGCGATTCCTCACCGTTCTCATGATCATTGCAACTCCACGAGGTGAGATCTTGCATGGAGCCCCAGGCCGAGGGAAATTGACAGTTCTTTTGTGTTTCTTCCATTTGCGAATAATTGCACCAACTGTTGTCACCTTCTCACCAAGCTGCTTGGCGATGATCTTGTAGCCCATTCCAGCCTTGTGTAGGTCTACAATCTTGTCCCTGCCATCCTTGGAGAGCTCTTTGGTCTTGGCCATGGTGGAGAGTTTGGAATCTGATTGATTGATTGCTTCTGTGGACAGGTGTCTTTTATACAGGTAACAAACTGAGATTAGGAGCACTCCCTTTAAGAGTGTGCTCCTAATCTCAGCTCGTTACCTGTATAAAAGACATCTGGGAGCCAGAAATCTTTCTGATTGAGAGGGGTTCAAATACTTATTTCCCTCATTAAAATGCAAATCAATTTATAACATTTTTCACATGCGTTTTTCTGGATTTTTTTGTTGTTATTCTGTCTCTCACTGTTCAAATAAACCTACCATTAAAATTATAGACTGATCATTTCTTTGTCAGTGGGCAAACGTACAAAATCAGCAGGGGATCAAATACTTTTCCCCCTCACTGTACAAGATGACATAGCATCATACCCTGGGTTGTTCTGAACAGAATAAACCTGTGTTTGTTCATAGCGAAGAATGCACATGCATCTGAATGCACTCCTGCCTCCTTTCTACGCGCACCAAAATGACCATCTGTTTCTTTGAATTGCCTTGTGAAAGACCAACACTGTATGATTGTATGACATCAAAGCTGTATTTATTGTAATCCTCAACATCTCATCTTTCAAAATACATTGAGTCATCTTAATTCACAGAATTTCCCGCACTCAGACAACAACAAATGTGCAATTACCGGGAAGGATGGGGTCAACTTCTTGTCACGCGCGGTGCTCAAGTTCAGTTGTCAGTCAAAACCAATACAGCGCTGTGAAGTGCAGAGCCAGAGCTCTGACGTCATGTACAGCATGTTACTGTACAGCCACTTATTAGTGCCCAAATCTGACATTTTCAACCCGTACGTAGGTACGAATGTAAAGGGCTACCCTCTTGTTTTTGTTATTAAGTTGAACATGTGCTCTTTATGACAGAAAGTTTCTTTTGACCACACTTCTCAAAAGGCTCCGAATTGGTGGAACGACCCAGCTCTGACACACACAGACACACACATGACACCATACTGATCAGATCACTCAAGCACACTCAGGAAGGAGTGTGTTTTTACAGTAACTGTTTTCAGTCAACACTCAGTCCTCCACCAGTAACTCTGTACTATACGTTAACCCCTCCATGTCCTAGTCTCTATTTGGCTGTGCTCTCTCTATGCTCTCTCTCCACCCTCCGCCACCTCTACTCTTCCTCCACCCCTCCCCTGATCTGCCCCAAACCAACCACAGAGGTCAAAGATCGCAGTCTACGAGAAGATGTGGGGCTACATGAAGTCTGCCGAACCGACTGTGTTTACCAAGAACACCCAGGAGGGGGTGGTACGTGTGCGGAAGAGCAAAGGGAAGTACGCTTTCCTATTGGAGTCCACCATGAATGAGTACACGGAACAGCGGAAGCCCTGCGACACCATGAAGGTCGGCGGAAACCTGGACTCCAAAGGATACGGAGTGGCCACCCCCAAGGGTTCACTGTTAAGGTGGGTGGAGTGGTATAACAATATGTCCAAGCTGTGCGTGTTGTTATGTTATTCCACCTTCCCCTGGCGTGCTGCCTGAATATGTATAATAACGCTCATGTAGCACTTTTTCTTTTGTTAAGTTTGAGTTATGGTGAGTTTGGTTTGGGACAATTTTTTCATGATCATGAAGGTAAAGGTAGTGGCTTTTACATTTGTGTTTGGTGTGGTGTGGCATGCGGTCATGGCAACAGTTGGGTTTGTTGCAGCTCTACTTCCTTGTTGTCAGGTAATGTTTGTGCTGCTTTATGCCGGTGTGCCAGTAGGAGTCAAAACAGCATGTTGATAAGCCTTAATATTATTCTTAAATATGACTATGACCAATGTTGCAGAATTCTGTTAACTTTCCCCAAATTCCTGGATTTCCTGCTTATTCCCTCCGGAATCTGTGAATATCACGAACTGGAATTTCTGGAAATCTGGGAATTTTGGGAAAATTCCCGGAATGTTGCAACCATAACTGCATTACATAGGTAATAGAGTGCTATTTGGGATGCAGACAGTAAGTTTCATATGAGATGGTGGGATATAAGTGATGTGAATGCTCAGTCCTGTCTGACTTGGCTGGACTAGAGCTGATTTATACACACAGTGGAATTTACAGGCCTGCCGAAAATACAGTATCATTCCCACTCACCACGGGGAGTTAGTTTCACTTCGCCAAAACTAGAAACTCTCATCTATCAAAAGAATGGGAGCAAGCTCATACTGAAAGGAATTGAAAAATTTAATAGAGCCTAGATTGAGTGTGTGTGTGTGTGTGTGTGTGTGTGTGTGTGTGTGTGTGTGTGTGTGTGTGTGTGTGTGTGTGTGTGTGTGTGTGTGTGTGTGTGTGTGTGTGTGTGTGTGTGTGTGTGTCATGAACATGGTTCTAATAAATGTAACAGCTGCATAATGGAGTGAGACACTCAGCAGTATTAGAATAAAACAGATGTCCACTGGGTTATAGCAGTGGCATGTGTTTCAGCGATCATAACATCAACAGGAAAATGTGCTTTGTACAAGCAAGAGAATGTGCATTGGTTTTCTTTTGAAATGAATTGGTCTAGCAACAATTATGTGACAAGTGAACTAACACCCCACAAAACCAGGAAAAGAATGGCTGGAAAGTGGGAAATACTGCGGTGGGCTAGGCATGCACTTTGCTTGGCACACACACTATTGCCACTAAACTCTGAATCTGAATCCAACTCCAATCCTGTAAATTCCACTGACGTGCTTCTCTAGAAGGCAACAACATGGGTTTGCGATGCCAACAATGAATGGTACTGTTTTCAGCAAGAGGAGTCACTGACAGATCCCAGTAGTTCCAGATGGCGGGCGTTTTTATTTTGCTATATTATCAGTCGCGTTCCCCTGCTCAGACGTTGCATCAACCAATGATTGCTGTGACATACGACGTGGTTAGCTGATACTTATCCATAAATGCTCCCTCAAATTATTGGGGGCACTGAGCAAATGTTAGGTCTTGTGAGCGGAAATTTTGTGCAACTTCCGGCGTGCGTTTACGGTGAACACTGAGACTGTACCCTTACAGTTTTAGACAGTAGCCAATAGGCTATTGTGGCTATTTGAGCATAATATAGGCCTACCAACCAAACCAATGGAATCCCATAACATTTTCACATGGAAATAGCTTTTGATTTCTTCGATATTGCCTACAGTAGCCTCTATGTGGTGTTCAATGCAGGCCTACATTGCATGAGACTTTTAAAAACGTTTTTACATTATGAAGGGCTTGACATTAATTCATGATTTTTTACTTGGTCTGTAATGTTTGGTCTGCCAAATAGGTGACTGTACATTGCATTGTCTTGTGTTGTATAATAATATAAAATAAAATGTATTATTATTATCATACAGAGAATTAGACAATGTAGGCTACCCCTCTGCCTATAGGCTTATTTGCATATTCCAGCCTGTCTCAAAATACAACACTGCCCCTTTAATTAAGACATAAGCTTTTAACCTGAATGGCTTTTCAAACACAGCTTGAAATGTAGACTACACATTTTGTGCTCTTGTTGGAAGCAGTAACTCCCCATTGCTGACCTATACTTATCTATAACTGGGCTAATAACTCGCTAACTAGCAAAGAATATGAACAAATGTGCACTGATCTGAGCTAATCTGAAAAGCGCATTCAGTCGCGGGTGGCTCGGCCTACAAAAAAATCACAGACTCATTCTTACAAAGTTAGTTTTGTTGCATTGAAAAGGGGCTATAATGTTGTATAAATCACAGAAAAAACGTTGATCTATATAGTGCAAAATAATGGGGCGAAGTGAAGTTCAATCTCTTGTGTCTCTGCGCGGCATGGCATTTCTTCTGCGTGGCAGTCCTGGAGGAAGTGCGCGGCCACGCACACGCAGTTTAGAGGGTACATTGCTATCCAGGCGGTGTAAGATCAGGCAGGCATCAGCAATGCCTGGGCAGAGGAACGGGCCCACTCTTCTGTCAGTCACTTCTGTGGTTGTCACCATGGAAACCCACAAATCAGCATGCAGAGCGGCTATGATGTCAGACAAAGCAGCTATTTCACAAGGCATTAACACTAAAGTGACCCTTAAACAAGGTGAAGTTTAATGAAATTTTTATTTTTTCTCATCAGCTTTTACTGAAAGATTTATTTTAATAATGTTGCTGTCAGTATATTTCTGTCTCTCTTATTGTCGATGTGTACCTGATATTACTGCAAAGTACAGTTGAAATGCACTGAATGCACGTGGACAAATCTCTCTTGATGCAAGTTTTATTCCTTTGAATCAAAATATATATCAAAATGATGTTACTACACAATCTTTTCACTATGGGGCACTATATAGAGAATAGGGTGCCATTAAGGGACACACAATATGTGTCATGGAGTTTAACCATCAATCAGGTCATGTACAGAAAAACAAATGCCACAGGGATACAACCAAGGAAACAAATAGAGATTTAAGTTTAATTTACTTCAATTTAGTTTCCTTGGATCAAACTCTGAAGTGCACCAATTCAAAACGAGAGGTTTGTCCGTTCTGTGTATGAGGGTCCTATCTGTGGGGCAAATACTAACTTCCACTTAAGTCAAAATGTCACATAGTCTCCAAGTGTCTTAAGTGGAAGTTATTGTTCACCCGTGTGTGTATGGAGGGAGGGTGGGAGAGGGTGTGTGGGTTTATTGTTACAGAGCATTAACACACCCCTATTTCCACCCTGGTCCCCCCTTTACAATCCCCCCTTTCCCCCTCCTATCCCCAATTGGATGCTATCGACTCACCTTCACTCACCCAAATATGTTTTATCATTTTCAAGAAGCGCAGTTAACCTGGCAGTGTTAAAACTGAATGAACAAGGCCTGTTGGACAAATTGAAAAACAAGTGGTGGTACGACAAGGGAGAGTGTGGCAGCGGCGGAGGTGGCGAGAAGGTTAGCCATCCTTGTGTCAGCCCCATGCCGATTGGGTAAAACTGTTCTCGTGGTAACAGGCGCATCTGCCGGGGCGACACCCATCGTGTGACCAACAGCGCCACAGTGGCACATATTATAGTTCTGGACGAGTTGAGAGCGATTACTGTCAAACCACAAATATTCGCTTTTGGTAGATGTTAATATTGTTCACCTATTTGTAACCTAAAGCTTAAGTGAATGGTTTTTGAAGATACCTTGAAGCCAGTCATATTGTGTAGTCCCACTAAACACTACGTTGTGCAGTATCTTATGGCAAAACGTGAAGTTGTCCTTTTTCCACTTGACTTCCATAGTTGAAAACAGATCAATCATATTTAAATTCTGTTGTTTTTTATTGTTGTTGACTTTGGTACAACATTCAGCCAATAGTTGTAGCTTCACAGTAATAGCCTCTGATTGGTTGTTGTGAGATAGGCCTCGGCAGTATGTGCCCGTTCCAGAAAGCGATGCAGTGGGGGCCCCATGTATATTTCTGTAGTGCTCAACCCCTCAGGCACCCATAAACCAACCCCTAGCCCCCTCTCCACTACCACGAGCATAGAGACATGTAAACCAATGGGGCCCCTGTCTCCGTCACTTTCAGCTATTAAGTGCTCTGTATGGGCTCTTTACGTTTTTGACTGAATAACATAAAATAACATGTCCTATGATGTTATTTATGTTATTTCCCCCCCTGACCCCTCCCCGACCCCTCGACCTCACACGTGCGGTTTCGAAGAACTCCAGTAAACCTAGCCGTGTTGAAACTGAGTGAATCAGGCGTCTTAGACAAGCTGAAAAACAAATGGTGGTACGATAAGGGCGAGTGTGGACCCACGGCCTCAGGAAGTAAGGTCAGTCTCCTGCAAGTCCTGGGACCACACCTCCTCACTGACTGTTCTGTCACACTGATGAACCCCACCGCAGACAGACAGACAGATAGGAAGATAGGCAGACAAGCAGACAGGCAGGTAGAAAGGCAGGTAGGAAGGCAGACGGGCAGACAGACAGACACAGGCAGATAGAGTCAGGCAGACAGAGAGGCAGGCAGGTAGACAGGCAGACAGAGAGGCAGGCAGGTAGACAGGGAGGCAGGCAGGTAGACAGGCAGACAGAGAGGCAGGCAGGTAGACAGGCAGACAGAGAGGCAGGCAGGTAGACAGGCAGACAGAGAGGCAGGCAGGTAGGCAGGCTGGCTGACACATACACACACACAAAGATAGGACAGAGAGAGACTGAAGGCGTAGCCTGAGGTATACAATGCATCACACTAGAAGGCATGCTCACAATTCAGTGGTAGCAGCAGCACAGCAATGTATGAAATGGTGAGACCTGCAGGATCACATTCATATGGTTGTCATCTGTATCTGTGCCACACTTAGTAGCGTATACTTAGTAGTGCACTTAGCAGTGCATGTATTAAAGTTGTGCAGTTGTAATGAAGTAGAATGAGTGGAACAGGCTTGGAACCTCTTACCTTGACTGGTAACTCTATTATATTTCTATGATTAGTATGCCAGTCATTCTAGCCCACTCTAGATTGGTTCTAGTAAGTTTTTCCATTGGGAAATACTCAAGCATGTAAAGAGAACTCCTGCCTCAACAAAGCAGCATGTAAACGCCTTAGGGTCAAAAGTACTTGTCAAGCGTATTTCCTTGTCATGTACAGTGGGGCAAAAAAGTATTTAGTCAGCCACCAATTGTGCAAGTTCTCCAACTTAAAAAGATGAGAGAGGCCTGTAATTTTCATCATAGGTACACTTCAACTATGACAGACAAAATGAGGAAACAAAATCCAGAAAATCACATTGTAGGATTTTTTATGAATTTATTTGCAAATTATGGTGGAAAATAAGTATTTGGTCAATAACAAAAGTTTATCTCAATAATTTGTTATATACCCTTTGTTGGCAATGACAGAGGTCAAACGTTTTCTGTAAGTCTTCACAAGGTTTTCACACACTGTTGCTGGTATTTTGGCCCATTCCTCCATGCAGATCTCCTCTAGAGCAGTGATGTTTTGGGGCTGTCGCTGGGCAACACAGACTTTCAACTCCTCCAAAGATTTTCTATGGGGTTGGGATCTGGAGACTGGCTAGGCCACTCCAGGACCTTGAAATGCTTCTTCTGAAGCCACTCCTTTGTTGCCCGGGCGGTGTGTTTGGGATCATTGTCATGCTGAAAGACCCAGCCACGTTTCATCTTCAATGCCCTTGCTGATGGAAGGAGGTTTTCACTCAAAATCTCACGATACATGGCCCCATTCATTCTTTCCTTTACACGGATCAGTCGTCCTGGTCCCTTTGCAGAAAAACAGCCCCAAAGCATGATGTTTCCACCCCATGCTTCACAGTAGGTATGGTGTTCTTTGGATGCAACTCAGCATTCTTTGTCCTCCAAACACGACGAGTTGAGTTTTTACCAAAAAGTTCTATTTTGGTTTCATCTGGCCATATGACATTCTCCCAATCCTCATCTGGATCATCCAAATGCTCTCTAGCAAACTTCAGACGGGCCTAAACATGTACTGGCTTAAGCAGGGGGACACGTCTGGCACTGCAGGATTTGAGTCCCTGGCGGCGTAGTGTGTTACTGATGGTAGGCTTTGTTACTTTGGTCCCAGCTCTCTGCAGGTCATTCACTAGGTCCCCCTGTGTGGTTCTGGGATTTTTGCTCACCGATCATTTTGACCCCACGGGGTGAGATCTTGCGTGGAGCCCCAGATCGAGGAAGATTATCAGTGGTCTTGTATGTCTTCCATTTCCTAATAATTGCTCCCACAGTTGATTTCTTCAAACCAAGCTGCTTACCTATTGCAGATTCAGTCTTCCCAACCTGGTGCAGGTCTACAATTTTGTTTCTGGTGTCCTTTGACAGCTCTTTGGTCTTGGCCATAGTGGAGTTTGGAGTGTGACTGTTTGAGGTTGTGGACAGGTGTCTTTTATACTGATAACAAGTTCAAACAGGTGCCGTTAATACAGGTAACGAGTGGAGGACAGAGGAGCCTCTTAAAGAAGAAGTTACAGGTCTGTGAGAGCCAGAAATCTTGCTTGTTTGTATGTGACCAAATACTTATTTTCCACCATAATTTGCAAATAAATTCATAAGAAATCCTACAATGTGATTTTCAGGATTTTTTTTCCTCATTTTGTCTGTCATAGTTGAAGTGTACCTATGATGAAAATTACAGGCCTCTCTCATCTTTTTAAGTGAGAGAACTTGCACAATTGGTGGCTGACTAAATACTTTTTTGCCCCACTGTATAATTAAAAAGTAGATCTCAAGTTTTGAAGACTTGTTTTAAAGTTCTCACTCACCCACTCCAATCAGCAGTAGATAAGATCCAAGGCAGCGTTTCGTAAAGTCTCTAACCTCAACAGATTCCCTTTGAAAAGAAGGCCTCCCCTATAGGAGCAGGCAACTAACCTGAGAAGTGGGATATAAGACATGTGAAAGAGCTGCACCTTTGTCTTAAATCACAGCGTCTAATTACACAATGACTATAAGCAGAGATAGCAGAGGGCTAGGGAGCTACTTGAGAGTGGAGCAAGGAAAAAAACGAACTGAGTCATTTAGGGAGCAAGTGAATTTAGAATAATTGTTTTCCTCCATAATTGCTGTAAGAATGTCATAGTCACACTGTATCAAGACATCATTAGATTGGTTGGCATGAGAACGTCATGGTGATATCAGCTGTAGCGGTAACCACAAAGCTGAAAGCAAGAGCAGGTCTGAACTGAAAGTGTATATATGTGTGTGTGAGTTTGGCAAAGTGTTTTTGTGTGTGTTTTAGATTTGTCAACTATGTATTTGTGCACGTGTGTTGTAATGTGTAATATAATTGCCTGGTACAGTGACTTCGGAAAGTATTCATACCCTTGAAATGTTTCACATTTTGTTAGGTTACAGCCTTATTCTAAAATGTATTAAATTGTTATTTTCCTTCATCAATCTACACACAATACCCCACAATACCCCAAAAACTGTTTAGATTTTTTGCTAATTTATTAAAAATAAAAAACTTAAATATCACATTTATGTAAGTATGCAGACCCTAAACTCAGCACTTTGTTGAATCACCTTTGGCAGCGATTACAGCCTCGAGTCTTCTTGCGTATGGCGCTTAAAGCTTGGCACACCTGTATTAGGGGAGTTTCTCCCTTTCTTATTTGCAGATCCTCTCAAGCTCTGTCAGGTTGGATGGGGAGCCTTGCTGCGCAGCTATTTTCAGATCTCTCCAGAGATTCAAGTCCGGGCTCTGGCTGGGCTACTCAAGGACATTCAGAGACTTGTCCTGAAGCCACTCCTGTATTGCCTTGGCTGTGTGCTTAGGGTCGTTGTCCTGTTGGAAGCTGAACCTTCGCCCCAGTCTGAGGTCCTGAGCACTCTGGAGCAGGTTTTCATCAAGGACCCCTCTGTACTTGGCTCTGTTCATCTTTGCCTCGATCCTGACTAGTCTCACAGTTCCTGCCACTTAAAAACATCTGCACAGCATGATGCTGCCACCACCATGCTTCACCGGAGGATGGTGCCAGGTTACCTCCAGACGTGTCGCTTGGCATTCAAGCCAAAGAGTTCAATCTTGGTTTTGTCAGACCAGAGAATCTTGTTTCTCATGTCCTGAGAGTTCTTTAGGGGCCTTTTGGAGGGCTGTCGTGCCTGCAGAAATGCTTGTCTTTCTGGAAGGTTATCCCATCTCCACAGAGGAACTCTAAAGCTCTGTCAGAGGTCAATTTCGAGTCTCATAGCAAAGGGTCTGAATACTTATACAAATAAGGTATATCTGTTTTTTGTTTTTTATAAATTTGCTAAATTTCTGTTTTCGCATTTTCATTAATGGGTGTTGTGTGTAGATTGCTGAGGAAATTGTTTTATTTAATCCATTTAGAATAAGGCTGTAACGTAACACAAAGTGGAAAAAGTCAAGGGGTCTGAATACTTTCCGAAGGCACTGTATATATGAGTATGTATGTGAGTATGTTTGCATGTGTGTGTGTTCTCAGCCCCCCACCACCGCCACGTCTCTGACTGCCTGTCTGCCCTGTGTCTCTCCTCCAACCACCCCAGGACAAGTCGTCTCAGGCCCTGTCGTTGAGCAACGTGGCGGGGGTCTTCTATATCCTCGTGGGGGGCCTGGGCCTGGCCATGCTGGTGGCCCTCATTGAGTTCTGCTACAAGTCCCGGAACGAGGCCAAGCGAATGAAGGTGGAGGCACTGACGTCTGAACAACCCCACCTCCCCCACCACCTAACCCCTAGCTGCTCCAGCCCCAGAACAAGCCCTAAACCCAGTCACAGTCCAGGCTACAGTCCTGGCTATAGTCCCGGCCACAGCCCCAGCCCTTCCCCACAACTTAGCAACGTGTAGTGAGGTTTTGGACGGGGATGTTAAGATATAATGCTGGTACAGGAATAGCCCCTTCCATCTTCCACCCACCCCTCTAGGCCCCCCTCCTGTGGTACTGTAAGTTGAACCTCCCTTATTGACCACTAGCTAGCTTGCCGTGCTGCTGATTGACTGTGTGGCAAAGCTTCCTCTAATTGTTCTGCCTTGTGATTAGCTTGTTTGTGGTCATGTGACGTCCTTGTCTGTCTCCTGGCTTCCCAGTGGGGGCTTTAATATGGCCGCAGCCGCTATTGTCTGTTTGGCTGCAGACAATGGGCTCTATTTTAACAAACCTAACGCAATGGTAAATCTTAGCGCTGGCGGTAGTGTTATAGGTTCGGGGTTGTGCCAGAAATATTTTTGCTGTTTTCACAACTGAGTAATGGACGCAGTAGCTGGGGGTGGCGAAAGGCTGGATTTTGATGAATAAACCAGTTGTAGGTGTTGCAAGGCCCCTCACTTACCAATTAGAACGTGCTCCATATGTGGTTGCTTCAAGTTGTATATTTATAGTATAGTTATCAACTCCAATTCAAATGTTAGTCCCTTATAGCCTAGTTCGTTAAATATGTTTGCGGCCTTTGATATGGCATTATAGGACGACTTAATACAATAGTTTAGAGGAGCTTGTCTTTGGTTTTCAGACAAGGGGCACTCTTTGAAAATGGGGATGGTAACCTTCTTGAACAAGCGAAATGCAGGTATGTAAATTGTAAATAATGCATTAGGGTAAAAACGATGCTGCTTAACCAGCCTTGATCAAGGGGAGGGTAGATTATGCAAATTAATCAAATTAAACAAAATGGGGGGAGCCAATCGTTTCTTATATTTCTAATATGAGATTCACCGGCACAAAAGGCACATCTTTTCTTCCATGGGCACTGTGCGTCATGGCTAGATAGGCTGAGCTTCCGCTCTCAAAATCCATGCCATTAAGAACAGATTTTTATGGGTCTTCAAACTACCCATTAGAGCTGCATGAAATCCCTTTTGCACTTGTTTTTAACCCCTTACTCTTGTGGAAATTGGTTTACATACACTCAATTAGTATTTGGTAGAATTGCCTTTAAATTGTTTAATTTGGGTCAAACGTTTCGGGTAGCCTTCCACAAGCTTCCCACAATAAGTTGGGTGAATTGTGGCCCATTCCTCCTGACAGAGCTGGTGTAACTGAGTCAGGTTTGTAGGCCTCCTTGCTCACACACACTTTTTCAGTTCTGCCCACACTTTTTCTATAGGATTTAGATCAGGGCTTTGTGATGGCCATTCCAATACTTTGACTTTGTTGTCCTTAAACCAAGCTTTAACTTCCTGACTGATGTCTTGAGATGTTGCTTCAATATATCCACATACATTTCCTTCCTCATGATGCCATCTATTTTGTGAAGTGCACCAGTCCCTCCTGCAGCAAAGCACCCCCACAACATGATGCTGCCACCCCCGTGCTTCACAGTTGGGATGGTGTTCTTCAGCTTGCAAGCCTCCCCCTTTTCCCTCCAAACATAACAATGGTCATTATGGCCAAACAGTTCTATTTTTGTTTCGTCAGACCAGAGGACATTTCTCCAAAAAGTACGATCTTTGTCCCCATGTGCAGTTGCAAACCGTAGTCTGGCTTTTTTATGGCGGTTTTGGAGCAGTGGCTTCTTCCTTGCTGTGCGGCCTTTCAGGTTATGTTGATATAGGACTCGTTTTACTGTGGATATAGATACTTTTGTACCTGTTTCCTCCAGCATCTTCACAAGGTCCTTTGCTGTTGTTCTGGGATTGATTAGCACTTTTGCACCAAAGTACGTTCATCTCTAAGAGACAGAATGCGTCTCCTTCCTGAGCTGTATGATGGCTGCGTGGTCCATGGTGTTTATACTTGCGTACTATTGTTTGTACAGATGAACATGGTACCTTCAGGCGTTTGGAAATTGCTCGCAATGATGAACCAGACTTGTGGAGGTCTACAAATTTTTTCCTGAGGTCTTGGACGATTTCTTTTGATTTTCCCATGAGAGGGAAAGAGGCACTGAGTTTGAAGGTAGGCCTTGAAATACATCCACAGGTACACCTCCAATTGACTCAAATGGTGTTAATTAGCCTATCAGAAGCTTTAAAGCCATGACATAATTTTCTGGAATTTTCCAAGCTGTTTAAAGGCACAGTCAACTTAGTGTATGTAAACTTCTGACCCACTGGAAGTGTGATACATTGAATTATAAGTGAAATAATCTGTAAACAATTGTTGGAAAAATTACTTGTGTCATGCACAAAGTAGATGTCCTAACCGTCTTGCCAAAACTATAGTTTGTTAACAATAATTTTGTGGAGTTGTTGAAAAACAAGTTTTAATGATTCCAACCTAAGTGTATGTAAACTTACGACTTCAACTGTATATACATTAACACACAGAAACAGCAAATAATTTGTATAAATTAATCTAATGGGACTAATAGTACTGTAGAGCTCTTTTTACTATTTTTACAATAATGCTGGGTCGACCCGTCCTGTCCCTAGATTCCACCACCCTTCAGCGCCCCAACACACCCCACTCAGCTTTAGGACCTTAGTGAAACATTCATTACATTTTTGTTTGACATGTTTTGTGTCATCTGGAAAAGCCTCTATCAACCTTTGATACAGTTTGGAAATCAACTTTGGAGGTTTGTCAGACTGCCTTAAAATAGCATCTGGCTTGTCCAGTGTTTGCTGTACAGAGAGAATAAAGTGTTTTATCTACAAAAATTCACCTCACATCCATCACAGACTGGTCTTCCCTGGCTGCCTGATCCTGCTGAGACCCCTGTCACCATCTGATCCTCCTAAAATGAGGAATGACAAAGAATTACCTTGGTGTATATTTATACATTATATTATCCAAGATTTGAATCAATGGTTCAATAATTGAAATTAACATTACTCCCAGATCCCAGACTGTAGCTTTAATCTTTAGCTGCTGTCCTATAGCTACTGTAGGTCTACCCATCATGTATCATTATTTTTAGCTGCTGTCCTGTAGCCACTGTAGGTCTACCCATCTTTTTATCATTCACTGATATTGTAAAAGAATTCACCCGTCTCCGGTCTTCCCTGGCTGTCTGACCCTGCTGGGACCCCTGTCACCATCTGATCCTGCTAGACATGATGAGCAAAGTGTTGTGTACTGACTGCACTAGAGGGCTGCATTCCCGCAGGATGCCTTGTGAGACCTGCGAGTTCCGACAAAGATCATCGCGGCGCGGTCGGCATTTTTCCTGCTGCAGGCGGGAGCGGGCAATCAGACTACTTTGGAATGAAAATATTTTTGTTGTCCCACAGATTATTTGGAAACTGTCATTTTTCTGATTTGTATGCGTTAGCCTACCTATTGTATTAAAAGCACATATTTTTCGCATTATTCATACACTCAGAATCTGCTGCTTCAACTTCAGTAGCCTACCTCTCCTAGTTGGGCGTGAGAGTTCAAGTGCGCCTAGTATGTGTGGTCTCATTGAAATAGAGTAGGCTGCCTACATGGGCAGAGAATCGCGTGGCAGTTAGTTTACTATAGTGTCTGTAAATAAATATTGATCATGAAAGAAGTGGAGGGCGCTCAACCAACGTGAGTCGAAGTTCAATCAAAAAATGTAATCATCATTGAAAAATAAAAGGCACAATGCGCACATAGGTTAGGCTACTATGGTGAGCAAGCGCTGCGCCTTTTCTTTTTAATAAGTATAGATTACCCATTTTTTTGTCTCTGCCTGCAAATCGTCCTCCTAAAAGGTAAGCTGTATCCTATAGGCCTATGCAAAACATAGCAAGTGTCACTGTAATCATTCTTGCTGCTTCCAGTTCAGTAGCCATACTTGGAGATCAGGTGTGCATGTGGTCACAATTAAATAATAGGCTACAGCTTATGCATGGGCGGTGAAGCACAGGGAAGTTATCTGTCCGAGGAAATGTACTTCCTAAATAGACCTATGATTAGGCTATAGTTTACTACATTGCCTCGGAATAGGCCTACATATTGATAACCAATATTTCTCTGTCTGAAAATCTTCCCACTCCTAAAAGGTAGGCTATAAAAATAGCTCAAGATAAAGTGCAAGTCTCTCCAACTCTCCAACTACATCTAGCATATTGACTGATATAGCCCAGTAATATAATATAAGGGCCATATGAGAATCTCTGGTAATTTAACCTATTTGCTGGGACCATGGCTGCCAAGTGAGCTGTGTCACACATAAGCCTAAAATAACATTGCCAACTGTGGACCAGGTCTTGCGGTAGAGGGTGGGAGTCGAACAGAAAGCCAGCAGGTGGGGATGAAGAAATCGGTCCTGCGCAGACCTCTACTACTGTGCACCATGACAGTGAAGCCTGTAATGTTAGAGCTGTTTATTACTGTGTCAGTGTGAAAAGTAGGGAATTAGCTAGGGAAATATCGTTACATTGCCATACTGGCTAATAAAACTGTTCTGACGTTTTTTTCAGTGCAATCTTCAAACGTTTCGCGATGGTTTCATTGTTTGATTCATGTCTAGTGTGATTGAGGCAAAATAATAGCTAATTTATGCCAACTTTTGGCCAGCTCTCTCTCTAACAGTACATCAACTGGCGAAAGCTAGCCAAGTTAATTTACTTCTGAAACGTGACAAAACAAAGGCTACAAAACATTTCCATACAAACAGCTGCTGTTAGATAGTAATAATAGGCACTTTATATCGCTCTCTGACAGAACTAGAGGCTAGAGCTGACCTGGCAGTGGTAGCTACTAGCTAGCGTAGCTTATTCATTCACCTCAGTGGAGAGGGGATGAAACATTAGCTAACACTACATGTCAGTTACAATACTAGCTTAAGTTAAACAGCAGTTACCTTGCCAGCTACATCAGTCAGCTATAGAGTAGCCAGTTTCTGTTCTGCTCTCTTTTACAACTTGGTGAAAGAGTGCAACACCTTCAAACTGAACTATGCTCAACTCTCCCGTGCTGGTCCAGCCAGCCTTCCAGAAGCTTTGCCCTCACACAGTCTGTCAGCCCACACTGTGGTGTCCGCGTGGTCCTAAATCCAGCCACCTGATCACTACAAACAGCCTACCCGACCGCTCTGAGGCATCCTCATGGTCCTAAAGCACACCCTTGCCGTCTTTTGTGTCACATTGCAATGATAAAACTGGGGGGGGACAAAAATGCAATTTCAGAATGTGGGTGGGACATGACCCCCCCGTCCCCCGTCCCCAGTGAAAGTTGCACCCGAGTCCTTATAATTTACAGCATTTCTCTCACTCAGGTAACAAAAAATTTGCAAACTAGCGGGTTGGATTAGGGCAACTTCTTTTCATGTGCAGTGCCCAAGTTCAGATTGGCTGTCAGTCAAAACCCATACAGAGCTGTGAAGTGGAGATCCAGAGCTCTGACATCATGTATAGCATGTTACTGTACAGCCACTGTGTTCTAATTGAGATACTTATCTGTATCCAAAAAGGCAATGTTCAACCCGTATACAGGTACGAGTGTAAAGGGCTACAGACACGCCTCAAATATTGCCACCCCTCTCCCTCAGCACAGGCGAGCTAAACGTTAGACGTGCAGGTAAATTGGCAAACCTGGCATTAGGGCTGGAAAATGCCTGTGTGCCAGTTTTTACATGATGAAATTGCAAACTAACGTGCATTTGACACTTGCGTCTCCTTTGCGCCAGACAAAAACAGAGCCCAATGTCTCATGCTGTTGACTGACTAGTGTTACACATTTCCGGAAACTTTCCCCAATTTCCCAGATTTTATAGAAATCACAGATGCAGGAATCCCTCCCCGCTTATTCCTCCATGATTCTGGGAATGCTCCTACCAGGATTTCTGGAAATCTGGGAATGTCGGGCTAGTTTCCCAGGCTTTCCAGATATCCCAGTTTGAGTATTTCCTGTTGGAGTATTCCCTCACTGCTTATTCCTTCCATGAATCCTCCAAACAGAATTTCTGAGAATTTTGGGAATGCTTCACAGATTTCCCAAAATTCTCAGGTTTTCTAGTAATGCTAGTTGGAGGATTTTCTCCCTGCTCATGGTATTTCCTCCTGATTCCGGGAATCTTTTAGCCTGGATAGTTTGGGAAAAGTTTCTGTAATTTCACAACCCTAACTATGACACACCCAGGCACTTGCTCCTCTGTCTAAACCAGAAGCGAGAACCACAGGTTTTAATGAGAAAACAGCCCCATGCACACATAAAGTTAGATAAAGCAATATAACACTGTACATTATTGGGGAGTTAAAGCCTAAAGTAAGTGGAAGATAACTGCCCCTCTAAGAGTTATATTGATTTGAATTCCTATCTCTAAGATATTTCCCTCGGGTCCAGAGATATTAGACTTGCAGATCTACAGTCTCAGTATAGTATGTGTCTGACGTGGTTGTGTCCCCTGTTGGTGCTCTCTCTGTTCTCTCTGTTCTCTCTTTACTGTTGCTTGGTCAGCTGCCCTGTGGACCCCGCCCACACATGAATCATCCATTGTCTAATAGCCATAGTAGTCAATGGTAGTCCTGTATTAAATGTACACATAAAGTGGCGTAATAAGATATTATTATTGAATGGCCCAGATGGATGTCCTGTAATTGTGGTGTGACGTTGGATGTAGTTGCTGTACGATATTCATCCCCAACATTACCCATCTTCATGATGATTCCTGATCTTAGAGCTTTTAGCGTAATTTTGCAGTGTGGCAGGGTCCGAAAACCCATACTAGCATCCTAAATAGTAGGCCGTTTGAGTATGTGAAAAAATTTAGTTTTATAGTACGTGACATTTAGAACATTTTGTATGCTTTAAATGCCTGGACTTCATACTAATTTCGGCTTCTCATGTAGTATGAATGAATTGTAACCTTTTCAGGAATTTCACACCAACAATGCATTCAAACCGGATTAAAAGGAGAGCTTCGAGATTTGATAGTTCTCTGAAAGTAAGCAAAAAACTAATTGAAAATGGGAAATAAGATGCGAAAATATTAAGCTACGGCTATGGCATACTGTAAAACTTTTTACTAAACATTACGTCACAAATAGTATGCGACAATGAGTACATTATATGCAGTTTAAGTATGTAGTACGCTAGTATGAGTGTTCGGACATGGCCAATGTCTATATGAGCTGACATGTTTTTTCTGTCCCTCTCTCACCTCTTCTTGCTCTCTCTCTTTGCCTCCCCTCGTTCTTTTCCCCCTTCCTCTTTCTCAATCTTCGCCTTATTTTCATCTCTTCTCCCTACCTCCCTCTCCACTTCTCACTACCTCTCTCTGTCTCTATCTCCCCTTTCTCTCTCATTACCCTACCTCCCTCTCCACTTCTCACTACCTCTCTCTGTCTCTATCTCCCCTTTCTCTCTCATTACCCTACCTCCCTCTCCACTTCTCACTACCTCTCTCTGTCTCTATCTCCCCTTTCTCTCTCATTACCCTACCTCCCTCTCCACTTCTCACTACCTCTCTCTGTCTCTATCTCCCCTTTCTCTCTCATTACCCTACCTCCCTCTCCACTTCTCACTACCTCTCCCCTCTCTCTGTCTCCCCTTTCTCTCTCATTACCCTACCTCCCTCTCCACTTCTCACTACCTCTCCCCTCTCTCTGTCTCCCCTTTCTCTCTCATTACCCTACCTCCCTCTCCACTTCTCACTACCTCTCCCCTCTCTCTGTCTCCCCTTTCTCTCTCATTACCCTTCCTCCCTCTCCACTTCTCACTACCTCTCCCCTCTCTCTATCTCCCCTTTCTCTCTCATTACCCTTCCTCTCCTCCCACCCCTGTCCCTCTCTTTGTGCCCCCCTACCTCCCAGCTGACCTTCACAGAGGCCATGAGGAACAAGGCACGCCTGTCGATCACAGGCAGCGTGGGGGAAAACGGACGTGTCCTGACGCCTGACTGTCCCAAAGCGGTCCACTCGGGCCCCTCACTCCGCCAGAGCTCCGGCCTGGCCTTGGTCTCCTCCGAGCTCCCGTGAAAACCAAAAACCTCCCAAGTGCCTTAAAAAACTACCTACCCACAACCACCATATACCACAAAGACACAGGACAAGCACCACCCTAACCGGACACCACTAATGTCTGGGAAGAGAGGGACTATCTAACGTTGTGGACGTTTTCTAATGTAGCAGAGATGGGGACTCTAGTGAATTGGTGGTCATTTTAGAAGGATTTCTGTGGAAAAGTACAATCTGGATTTTCAGTGGTCACGCTGGGGCGTATTGTAGTCATGGTGGCGTTTTTCGGTGCGGAGGTGGAGATTGCGTCTGACATGTTCCCCTCAAGACCCTGTTCCAACTTACCATACCTCGCACTGGCGAAGGAAGAGGAGGAGGACAAAACGAGAGTCAAGTGAAAATGAAAAGTAAACGACCAGAAAACTGTAAACTTTAAACGTGTAACTGTGTACCTGTGTATCTGTGGGTTGCTGACTGTGAATTGGCAAACTGAATCACAATCAAAAAGTGGACAATATTTGTTACCAGTTGAGAACAGTGTTCGAAAGACAACTGTCAGTCAACAACTCACTAAATATAAATCACTGGCATCATGAGGCGGAGTGTCCCCCGGTGACACCATGGAGATAAAAACTATAATTATTAATAAACTACAGTAACTCTATTGATAATTAATATATGATAAATAAACTGTGAAAATGTAGTAAATATGTATATTCTGTGAAGACAAAGCTAAAGAAAACCTATTTGCGGTACATAGAGGAGACTGTATAACATGCTTGCTTTTTAAACAGATGTAAATAGCTGATTCAGTAGTGGACAGAGGACAGTTCTCTTTTTGTAACCATCTTTTTAAAGAAATAATTCATCGCAATAATGGATAAGACGTTTGAGGAGAGACATTGAGACAGTGTTTTATTTCTTCAACGTTCAGTACACAGAGTACTGTGTTCAGAAGTCAGAGTGCTGAACATTCATGCTCAATGTTCCATGGGTATAGTATCAACTCTGCCCATCCAGATACCTGTCCCTTATATTCATATATTCAGCGATGAATGTTAACTAGCCCCACCCCATCCTCTAGCCACATCTCCTCACTGTGCAGTCGTAGACCAGAAAGTGTCTCATAGACCAAACTTTACATTTAAGCTGTCAAAATCGAACTATATACCGTTTGATCTATTTTTTGTAACGAACAAATACATAAACTGTCCATCTCCTGGTTTTCCAGCGTATTTTCAACGTTCACGGCTGTTGAACGTCTCTTATCTGGGTAGATATTTTAGATTATTGTGTGTGGAGAGTATAACGCAAAAATTAAATGTGAAATGAGAAACCATTTTTGTTCTCATTGCTATATTATTTTGAGAGTCAAAGCTATTTCCTATACAGTATTTATTAATAAAAAATCATGAAGAAGAAGAAGACACTGTTTGTATTATTGAGCCATGGTCAAAGCTTTGGCCCTCTTGGGCCCCAACACTGTGGATCCTCAGTAGCAGGCTGGACACTATGGCAGAATATATGATCCCCTCCCTCTCATTGAAGTTATTAATGCATTGTTTGGGAAGGTCTCAACTCATGGCTGATGGAAGGACAATCTCTGGGCCGTGGGCCTCAATAGGACACTGACTTTTACTAAGTCATCCTTTTGTCTATTTCATTTGCAACTTTTTCCCCAAAACCTGCTTCTGCTATTGTTGTTTTCAGACAAATGTGTGCAATGTTTTCATTAGCTGCCCCTGTCTTTTGCCCTTCCACACATACACGTACACATATATATTCATACAGTCCGTACACACACACATCAGTGGAGGTTTCTAAGGGGAGTACGGCTCATAATAATGGCTGGAATGGAGTCAATGGAATGGCATCAACCATCAAACACGTGGTTTCCATGTGGTTGATATCATTCTATTGACTCCATTCCAGACATTATTATGAGCCGTCCTCCCCTCAGCAGCCTCCACTGACACATATACACAACATGTACACACAAACACAGACACAAACACACACAGACTGGAGGGACCTTATAGCGTTGAGAGAATAAGCCAGCACAAATATTCCATCTGTTTTGGTCCTGCAATATGTCTGTCAAATTTAAATTAAACCATTCAAATCTTTATTTTGATCTTTTTTGGTCAAAAGGAAATCCAAAGTCTTCGTCACTGTGTCTTCATTGTGGACAGGGTGAGAGGCTTCTGTGTTAACTGGATGAATGTACTTGAGTGTGTATGTGAAATTTTTTTATATAACCCTGTAACACACTCATAGGGTGGGATTCAATCAAAGGTGAATTGTCGACTGTTGGGGAAAGTATATCTGCATCATGAATTATGTTTTTACAATAAGAATACAAAACTATTTGTGTTTAACTGGCAATAAGTATAATGTCTAATGTAAAGGCTATATGTAATTTGTAACCAATGTTTAGAGGGAATACCTCTCAAAAATTATATTTTGGTATTTTTTTGACACAGTCGACACAGTCCCAAAATGTTTTGCATGTCAGAAATCACGTTTTCAAGATATTGGACATTCAAGAAGAAAGGTGTCACCGGCCACAGCATCATAATGATGCAAAATTCCATTGTGCTTACGTGAGCATTATGAGACACTTAGACCCCATACACACTCATTGTTCAACTGATGTAAATCGCACGGATCACAAAAATATCTGCTATCAGTTTTGTATCACCAAAATATCAGTTGTATTACAACTACGTGTCAAATGTGTGGACATCTGTTTTACAACCTGAGTGTGTACGGGGCCTTACATTTGATATCCTCCTAGTGTAGGAGTGCCACATCGTCAAAGAATGGCAGTATTCTATTGGAAGCTACAACCCAACTACAAGCATAACAGATGGTCCAAGACACGGAGATGAAACCATCCAATCAGGTTGACGCTGCAGTGACCGAACAGTGACAATAAAGATATCTATGCAAAATGGCGACCCTGTGTAGTTGCGCAGAGTTACAGATTTTGGGGATTTTTAGTAGAATGGCCATTTTGTGTAGCTAACTGTGTTCCTGTGTTGTAGGCTTAACTGAAGCAGACCAACCCTGTTCATGTTCAGCTTTGACCTTCCCCTCCATATCACGGTAAACCATGGTCGTGCTTGCACTAAAACACTGTGCACTGCTATACTATAGCTACTAGCGATGTCAACAGGGACGCAGGCTGCGGCAGCGGTAGACAGCTGAGGAACCAAGACATACGGAGCCAAAGGGACAGGATATCTGCTTTAAGACAGATGTGACAACATATGTCAGAAAGGGAAGACAGCAGGGTTCTGAACTCCAGAGGAAACCAAGATCAGATCAGCCCGATCGAGCTGCACGACCGTGGCCACATCCTCACTGGGAGTCAACAGGGAGGGGGAGTGCAGGAAGGATGCTGTTAGGTAGGCATTGATTTGGCAGGGATGAGTCCTTTGAGTATAAAAAGGCTTGTCATCTGTGAACCCGCAACAGGGTTTCATCTGCCCAACAGGGTTTCATCTGCCCAACAGGGTTTCATCTGCCCATCCACCTCCCCTGCTTCAGCAGGTTTCCTCCTAGAGGGGGGGGGCTTCATCCATGTATTGACTACAGAGGTCTCAATGCCATCACCACCAAGGGAAATTAAGTTGGCATTAGAGGAGTGGAGACACTGGCTGGAGAGCACCATGGACCTGTTTCTCATCCTCACCAACCATCAGAACCTGGAGTACATATGGACAACGAGGTGGCTGAACTTGCACCAAGCAAGGTGTGCCCTTTTCTTTACCAGATTCAACTTCACCCTGTCATACCGCCCAGGTTCAAAGAACATCAAAGCCGATGCCCTGTCCCTTCTCCACGATTTGGGAAAGTTTCCAGTCCTGAGTGCACCCATCATACTGCCTTCCCGAATTGTTGCCCCGTGCTTTGGGATATAGATCTGCCAGGCTCTGGAGAGGGAGCTCGCGCCTGCTACCTGTCCTCCATTCCCACGGAGGTAAGGGATTGGCTATTGACCTGGGCGCACACATCCCTTGCAGCTGGACACCCAGGTATCATCTCCGTTAAGTACTGTTTGCCCACCTTGGCGCAGGATGCCGCCCGCAACGTCAGCTCCAGCTCCGTATGTGCTCAAACCAAGTCTCCCCAGCATGCTCCTGCAGGGAAACTCCTTCCCCTCCCCGTGCCTCAGCGGCCTTGGTCCCATCTGTCTATAGATTTTGTTACTGATCTTCCCGTCTAATGGTTTCACCACTGTTATGGTTGTTGTGGACAGATTCTCCTAATCCTGCAGTTTTATCCCTCTAACTCGTCTCCCTACTGCTCTCCATGTCACTGAGGCACTGTTCAAATCAAATCACATTTTATTAGTCACATGCGCCGAATACAACAGGTGTAGACGTTACAGTGAAATGCTTACTTACGAGCCCCTAACAAACAATGCAGTTTAAAAAAATATGGACAAGAAGAAGCAATAAAAGTAACAAGTAATTAAAGAGCAGCAGTAAAATAACAATAGCGAGACTATATACAGGGGGGTACCGGCACAGAGTCAATGTGCGGGGGCACCGGTTAGTTGAGGTAATATGTACATGAAGGTAGAGTTATTAAAGTGACTATGCATAGATGATAACAACAAAGAGTAGCAGAGGTGTAAAAGAGGGGAGAGGAGAGGAGAGGGGGGGCAATGCAAATAGTCTGTGTAGCCATTTGATTAGTTGTTCAGGAGTCTTATGGCTTGGGGGTAGAAGCTGTTTAGAAGCCTCTTGGACCTAGACCTGGCGCTCCGGTACCACTTGCCATGCTGGAGCAGAGAGAACAGTCTATGACTAGGGTGGCTGGAGTCTTTAACAATTTTTAGGGCCTTCCTCTGACACCGCCTGGTGTAGAGGTCCTGGATGGCAGGAAGCTTGGCCCCAGTGATGTACTGGGCCGTTCGCACTACCTTCTGTAGTGCCTTGTGGTCAGAGGCCGAGCAGTTGCCGTACCAGGCAGTGATGCAACCCGTCAGGATGATCTCGATGGTGCAGCTGTAGAACCTTTTGAGGATCTGAGGACCCATTCCAAAACTTTTCAGTCTCCTGAGGGGGAATAGGTTTCGTCGTGCCCTCTTCACGACTGTCTTGGTGTGCTTGGACCATGTTAGTTTGTTGGTAATGTGGACACCAAGGAACTTGAAGCTCTCAACCTGTTCCACTGCAGCCCCGCCGTGGACCCCAGGCCAGACCAAAGCACCTGTGGTGGATGAGTTGTTCAGACGTGCAGAAGTGGTTTGGGACGCTGCCCACGTGAGGCTTGGGACGCTGCCCACTTGACGCTCTGGGGATACGGTCCAGAGGAGCGGTGTTGTGTTTTCTGGTGGACGACATTCTAGATCCCAAAATCATCCAAGATTTCAACCTTTAGCGTCCAGACCGGCCCACGCCCTCGGGGCCTTTCTCCTGGCTGGCGTCATCCTGCGGCTGGAGCCGCGCATGGGGGAAGGGGGTTACTGTCACATCTACTCCCGCTCCTTCCCTACGGCACTCAAAATCATATCAAATCAAATTTTATTGGTCACATACACATGGTTAGTAGATGTTAATGCGAGTGTAGTGAAATGCTTGTGCTTTTAGTTCCAACCATGCAGTAGTATCTAACAAGTAATCTAACAAATTCACAACAACTACCTTATACACACAAGAGTAAAGGAATGAATACGACTATGTACATATAAATATATGGATGAGCGATGGCCGAACGGCATAGGCAAGATGCAGTAGATGGTATAGAGTACAGTATATACATATGAGATGAGTAATGTAGGACATGTAGACATTATATAAAGTGGCATTGTTTAAAGTGGCTAGTGATATATTTATTTCATCCAATTATAATTATTAAAGTTGCTAGAGATTTGGAGTCGATGACCGAACGGCATAGGCAAGATTTAGTAGATGCTTTAGAGTACAGTGTATACATTTGATATGAGTAATGTCAGATATGTAAACATTTTATACAAAATTGTTTAAAGTGGCTAGTGATACATTTGTTAAATCCAATTCCTATTATTTAAAGTGGCTAGAGATTTAAGTCAGTATGTTGGCAGCAGCCACTCAATGTTAGTGATGGCTGTTTAACAGTCTGATGGCCTTGAGGTAGAAGCTGTTTTTCAGTCTCTCGGTCCCAGCTTTGATGCACCTGTACTGACCTCGCCTTCTGGATGATAGCGGGGTGAACAGGCAGTGGCTGGGTGGTTGTTGTCCTTGATTATCTTTTTGGCCTTCCTGTGACATCGGGGGTGTAGGTGTCCTGAAGGGCAGGTAGTTTACCCCCGGTGATGCGTTGTGCAGTCCTCACTACCCTCTGGAGAGCCTTACGGTTGTGGGCAGAGCAGTTGCCGTACCAGGCGGTGATACAACCCGACAGGATGCACTCGATTGTGCATCTATAGAAGTGTGTGAGTGGTTTTGGTGACAAGCCGAAATTCTTCAGCCTCCTGAGGTTGAAGAGGCGCTGTTGCGCCTTCTTCACCATGCTGTCTGTGTGGGTGGACCATTTCAGTTTGTCCGTGATGTGTACGCCGAGGAACTTTCCACCTTCTCCACTACTGTCCCGTTGATGTGGATAGGGGGGTGCTCCCTCTCCTGTTTCCTGAAGTCCACGATCATCTCCTTTGTTTTGTTGACGTTGAGTGAGAGGTTATTTTCCTGACACCACACTCCGAGGGCCCTCACCTCCTCCCTGTAGGCCGTCTCGTCGTTGTTGGTAATCAAGCCTACCACTGTAGTGTCGTCAGCAAACTTGATGATTGAGTAGGATGCGTGCTTGGCCACGCAGTCATGGGTGAACAGGGAGTACAGGAGAGGGCTGAGAACGCACCCTTGTGGGGCCCCTGTGTTGAGGATCAGCGGGGTGGAGATGATGTTTCCTACCCTCACCACCTGGGGCCGGCCCGTCAGGAAGTCCAGGACCCAGTTGCACAGGGCTGGGTCGAGACCTAGGGTCTTCGAGCTTAATGACGAGCTTGGAAGGAACTATGGTGTTAAATGCTGAGCTGTAGTCGATGAACAGCATTCTTACATAGGTATTCCTCTTGTCCAGATGGGTTAGGGTTAAATTGATTTGCATTTTAATGAGGGAAATAAGTATTTGACCCCTCTGCAGAACATGACTTAGTACTTGGTGGCAAAACCCTTGTTGGCAATCACAGAGGTCAGACGTTTCTTGCAGTTGGCCACCAGGTTAGCACACATCTCAGGAGGGATTTTGTCCCACTCCTCTTTGCAGATCTTCTCCAAGTCATTAAGGTTTCGAGGCTGATGTTTGGCAACTCGAACCTTCAGCTCCCTCCACAGATTTTCTATGGGATTAAAGTCTGGAGACTGGCTAGGCCACTCCAGGACCTTAAGAGTGTGCTCCTAATCTCAGCTCGTTATCTGTATAAAAGACACCTGGGAGCCAGAAATCTTTCTGATTGAGAGGGGGTCAAATACTTATTTCACTCATTAAAATGCAATTCTATTTATAACATTTTTCACATGTTTTTCTGGATTCTTTTGTTGTTATTCTGTCTCAATGTTCAAATAAACCTACCATTAAAATTATAGACTGATCATTTCTTTGTCAGTGGGCAAACTTACAAAATCAGCAGGGGATCAAATACTTTTTTCCCCTCACTGTAGTTACTCAGTGATGTGTTGGGATGTGTTGTGTTTGCCCCAAACATAAGGCTGTGTTTATTTGCAGTATTACTTCAGTGCCTTGTTGCATACACATGCATGTTTTTTTTCACTCTGTCATTTAGGTAATTATTGTAGAGTCACTAAAATGTTGATCCTCCCTCTGTTTTCTTCCATCACAGCCAAATCACCAATGGAGTAATGGTGACATGTCACGTCCAGGCCTGAAAAGACAGGCTGGCATGTTTTGTTTTGGTTTTGGTGTAGGGTTTTTTATGTTCTAGGTGTTATATTTCTATGTTGGGTTAATGGTTCCCAATTAGAGGCAGCTGAGTGTTGTTGTCTCTAATTGGGAACCATATATATGTTTGTAGTTTTCACTTGGGATTTGTGGGTTATTGTTTGAGCAGAGCTGTGTTTGTTTTGTTAGTTATGGTTCAACGTCATGATCTTCGTTTAGTTTTTGTTATTTTTCCCAGTTATGTTAGTATTTAATAAAATGTATACTGGAAGCATCGCTGCGTCTTGGTCTGTCCCTACTGAAGATCGTGACATGACATCCCTAAGAATTTTCCTTCCTGTCCTGCAGCTCAAATCAGAATGACGACTGCATCTTTCGTGTGTCTGGGTGGTTTAATACATCATCCACAGCATAATTATCCTCGGGTGATGTGGAGGTTAACCCAGGCCCTGCGTGTCCCCAAGCACTCTCATTTGTTGACTTCTGTAACCGTAAAAGCCTTGGTTTCATGCATGTTAACATCAGAAGCCTCCTCCCTAAGTTTGTTTTACTCACTGCTTTAGCACACTCCGCCAACCCTGATGTCCTTGCTGTGTCTGAATCCTGGCTTAGGAAGGCCACCAAAAATTCTGAGATTTCCATACCCAACTACAACATTTTCCATCAAGATAGAATTGCCAAAGGGGGAGGAGTTGCAATCTACTGCAGAGATCTGTCATACTTTCCAGGTCTATGCCCAAACAGTTTGAACTTCTCATTTTAAAAATGAATCTCTCCATAAATAAGTCTCTCACTGTTGCCGCCTGTTATAGACCCCCCTCAGCTCCCAGCTGTGCACTGGACACCATATGTGAATTGATTGGCCCCCATCTATCCTCAGAGTTTGTTCTGTTAGGTGACCTAAACTGGGATATGCTTAACACTCTGACAGTCCTACAATCTAAGCTAGATGCCCTCAATCTCACACAAATCATCAAGGAACCCACCAGGTACAACCCTAAATCCGTAAACATAGGCACCCTCATAGATGTTATCCTGACCAACTTTCCCTCCAAATACACCTCTGCTGTTTTCAAATCAGGATCTCAGCGATCACTGCCTCATTGCCTGCATCCGCTATGGGTCCGCGGTCAAACGACCAATCCTCATCTCTGTCAAACGCTCCCAAAAAAAACACTTTTGCGAGCAACCCTTTCTAATCGACCTGGCCCGGGTATCCTGGAAGGATATTGACATCCCGTCAGTAGAGGATGCCTGGTCGTTCTTTAAAAGCAATTTTCTCACCATCTTAAGTAAGCATGCCCCTTTCAAAAAAATGTAGAACTAAGAACAGATACAGCCCTTGGTTCACTCCAGACCTGACTGCCCTTGACCAGCACAAGAACATCCTGTGGCGGACTGCAATAGCTTCGAATAGTCCCAGTGAAATGCAACTTGCCCTCCAAATACACCCCTGCTGTTTTCAACCAAGATCTCAGTGATCACTGCCTCATTGCCTGCATCCGTAATGGGTTTGCAGTCAAACGATCTCCTCTCATTACTGTTAAACGTTCCCTAAAACACTTCAGCGAGCAGGCCTTTCTAATTGACCTGGCCAGGGTATCCTGGAAGGATATTGACCTCATCCCGTCAGTAGAGGATGCCTGGTTATTCTTTAAAAGTGCCTTCCTCACCATCTTAAATAAGCATGCCCCATTCAAGAAATTTAGAACCAGGAATAGATATAGCCCTTGGTTCTCTCCAGACCTGACTGCCCTTGACCAGCGTAAAAACATCCTGTGGCGTTCTGCATTAGCATCGAACAGCCCCGTGATATGCAACTTTTCAGGAAGTCAGGAACCAATATACGCTGGCAGTTAGGAAAGCCAAGGCTAGCTTTTTCAAGCAGAAATTTGCCTCCTGTAACACAAACTCCAAAAAGTTCTGGGACACTGTTAAGTCCATGGAGAATAAGAGCACCTCCTCCCAACTGCCCACTGCACTGAGGATAGGAAATACTGTCACCACCGATAAACCCACAATAATTGAGAATTTCAATAAGCATTTTTCTATGGCTGGCCATGCTTTCCACCTGGCTACCCCTACCCCGGTCAACAGCCCTGCACCCCCCTCAGCAACTCGCCAAAGCCTCCCCACTTCTCCTTCTCCCAAATCCAGTCAGCTGATGTTCTAAAAGAGCTGCGAAATCTGGACCCTTACAAATCAGCCGGGCTAGACAATCTGGACCCTTTCTTTTTAAAATTATCTGCCGAAATTGTTGCAACCCCTATTACTAGCCTGTTTAACCTCTCTTTCGTGACGTCTGAGATTCCCAAAGACTGGAAAGCAGCTGCGGTCATCCCCTCTTCAAAGGGGGAGACACTCTTGACCCAAACTGTTACAGGCCTATATCCATCCTTCCCTGCCTTTCTAAGGTCTTTGAAAGCCAAGTTAACAAACAAATTACCGACCATTTCAATCCCACCGCACCTTCTCCGCTATGCAATCTGGTTTCAGGGCTGGTCATGGGTGCACCTCAGCCACGCTCAAGGTCCTAAATGACATCATAACCGCCATCGACAAGAGACATTATTGTGCAGCTGTTTTCATTGATCTGGCCAAGGCTTTCGACTCTGTCAATCACCGCATCCTTATCGGCAGACTCGACAGCATTGGTTTCTCAAATGACTGCCTCGCATGGTTCACCAATTACTTCTCCGACAGAGTTCAGTGTGTCAAATCAGAGGGCCTGTTGTCCGGGCCTCTGGCAGTCTCCATGGGGGTGCCACAGGGTTCAATTCTTGGGCCGACTTCTTTCTCTGTATACATCAATGATGTCGCTCTTGCTGCAGGTGAGTCTCTGATTCACCTCTATGCAGACGACACCATTCTGTATACTTCTGGCCCTCTCTTTGGACACTGTGTTAACTACCCTCCAGACGAGCTTCAATGCCATACAACTCTCCTTCCGTGGCCTCCAACTGCTCTTAAATGCAAGTAAAATTAAATGCATGCTCTTCAACCGATCGCTACCCGCACCTGTCCCCCCGTCCAGCATTACTACTCTGGACGGTTCTGTCTTAGATTACGTGGAAAACTACAAATACCTAGGTGTCTGGTTAGACTGTAAACTCTCCTTCCAGACTCACATCAAACATCTCCAATCTAAAATTAAATCTAGAATTGGCTTCCTATTTCGCAACAAAGCTTCCTTCACTCATGCTGCCAAACTTACCCTCGTAAAACTGACCATCCTACCGATCCTCGACTTCGGTGATGTAATTTACAAAATAGCCTCCAATACTCTACTCAACAAACTGGATGCAGTCTATCACAGTGCCATCCGTTTTGTTACCAAAGCCCCATATACCACCCACCACTGCGACCTGTACACTCTCGTAGGCTGGCCTTCACTTTACACTCGTCCGCCATATCCACTGGCTCCTGGTCATTTACAAGTCCCTGCTAGGTAAAGTCCCGCCTTATCTCAGCTCGCTGGTCACCTTAGCAGCACCAGCCCGTAGCACACGCTCCAGCAGGTATATCTCACTGGTCACCCCCAAAGCCAATTCCTCCTTTGGCCGACTCTCCTTCCAGTTCTCTGCTGCCAATGACTGGAACGAACTTCAAAAATCTCTGAAACTGGAGACACTTATCTCCCTCAACAGCTTTAAGCACCAGCTGTCAGAGTAGTGTACAGACCACTGTACCTGTTTATAGCCCATCTGTAAATAGCCCAACCAACTACCTCATCCCCTACCGTATTTATTTATTTATCTTGTTCCTTTGCACCCCAGTTTTTCTACTTTGCACATTCATCTACTGCACATTTACCATTCCAGTGTTAAATTGCTATATTGTAATTACTCTGCCACCATGGCCTATTTATTGTCTTACCTTCCTTATCCTACCTCATTTGCACTCTTTGTATATAGATTTCTTTTTTTCCTACTGTATTATTGACTGTATGTTTGTTTTATTCCATGTGTAACTCTGTGTTGTTGTGTGTCGAACTGCTTTGCTTTATCTTGGCCAGGTCGCAGTTGTAAATGAGAACTTGTTCTCAACTTGCCTACCTGGTTAAATAAAGGTGAAATAAAATAAATAAACTGTTCAGGGAAGTCAGGAACCAATACACGCAGTCAGTCAGGAAAGCAAAGGCTAGCTTTTTCAAACTGAAAAGTGGACCTTAAAGTGCCTATCTCCTGCGGTATGTGTCTCAAAGTAAGGGGAGAGAAAAGTACAAAGTAAATAGGTAGCCAAAAGGCGATACCTCCAACGTCCCTGTGGATCCTGCCTTCCTTACAGCTATACAGCGGATCTAGAGGTATCCCAGCCACGACTCGTTTCTGCCTTACTCGGCTTCATCAGGTAGCAGGGAGATTAAAAGTAAAAACGTGCCAAAATGTGCACTCGTCGTGTTTTTGTGCGTGTGGGTATATGTGGGTGAGTGTTGTGGAGGTTGAGACTATGGTCTGAAAGTTCGTTGAAGTTCCGTAAATGCGAAAGTGCGTATATTTGTTGAAATATAAGGTCCGTGATGTAGGAATCCAGAAAATTATGGTAGACCCAAGGATTAAGACAGGTCAAAAATATACAAATTTGGGGTGTTGTATAACACTTGGTGCCTGGTGGTTAGGGTTAGATAAAATGTATTGGCAGAAAGTTGTAAGATCAAAATTGCATATTATCCAGGTTAAAGTATCTGTAAAAAGTTTTTCAACCAAATGGTGCTGAGACTGAGGGATGCTCTTCTTTTATAGGAAAGGAGGGGGGCGTGGTCACAAGATGAGTGAAATTCTATTGGTTCATGAGGCTTGCATGCAGTGTGCATGTGAGGGGTAGGGCTGTGATCGTCCAATGAGATTGCTGCGTTGCTTTAGACGAGAGGTCTTTAACCTGTTTGTGTTAGTAGAGGCCTTCTCCATTGATTCCTATGGGGAATTGCATGGGGTGGTAGCCCCTTGCATTTTGGGGGACCATTTCTGTTGTGGGTGTCCAAGTGGTTCCAGGTAAATTGCAGGTAAGACTAGAAGTTAGGATGAGCCATTCGTGAAGTTCCTGTGTTGTGTAGAAGGGTTTTAGATCCTCCTGTGAAGATGGTGTGTTTGACCTCTGCTCTGCCATTGACTTGTATGTTAACGTGGAGAACCGTCGGCGCCGGTTTAGGGATTTGGCTGTAAAACTCCGAATGTGAAATTCTGTGGGTCTAGAGAGGGTGGATGGTAGATTAGACATCTGTAGCTTTGAGATGAGCCCTAAAGGAGATTTTTCTGAGAAGTTTAGGTGGTCCAATTCCGTGGTTGAGATTGGCTGTCCGTCCTAATTTCCCTCCCTCTCCCTACTATAAGGTGGGTGAGTGTGCCCGTTAAGGCGGGCCGCTCCTTTTGTAGTTATGTTGGTTTCGTCCGAAGCCGTGTCTGCCAGGTGAAGTGGGTCTTCCTGTCCGGAGGGGTTGTTTGTCCTTTCAGGGTGCTGTCTTTGAGATAAGGGGTGGGAGTGACAAGGCTGTCACTTTTCTCCAGAGGGCAACGCAGTCTAAGTTGCGCTTGGTCCGTAGTAGCAGTGGTAGAGTATCGGGGTTTCGGTTTTATTCCCGGAGCTTGTGTCGTGATGAGGTGTAAATCCAGGCTCCAGTGTTATAATGGATTGTAGTTGGAGGATTCTAGGTCCGATAGGTCTGGTTCTGGGTCTTCCAATATAGTTGAACTATTTTTCCTCCGCTGTAGAAGTCGCGTCACTTGGAGGCCGTATTATAGTAGGTGCGATGTATAGAGAGAGGTTGTATCCATTATATTTTTTCCTTTGTGACGGTAAAGATCTTGGTCCTGGTTTCTTTTTTAAGGGGTAATTGTAGGTTGGGGTCCCAGAGAAGTTTACCCTTTTTCCGATTTTAAAAGGGTGCTTTTTTTTTGTTTTTGCGGATGCATTTTAGGGGAGTTGGTATTGTCGTGTTCAGCTGCATTAGGGATCTCGTAATTGCGGTTGAGTGTCCCGTATTACAGCGTTTATATCCATTTTGAGGAATAGGAAGTATGTGTCCGAAAACACTTTTTGAGCTATTTCCAGTAATATTTTCATCCAAAGTCGGTGCTACCCTTCCTATAAGAGGGGATACTTACCTGGGGTGGACACCGGTGTTGGATATTGATACTTACCTGTCTGAGAGATGGATTTATGGGTGTTTTTTTATTTATTTAACCAGGTTAGACGTTTCTTTTTTGATTACTCCATGTATGTTCACCTAATGCACAGGTGTCAGGTTCTCCTGGTCAGGCTCGTTGATTGGGTTTGGTGTGGGTGGGAGTGTTCCTGGGTAATTTGTTTGGTTATGTATGGTGTAATGGTGTAAGTGGAGTTTATTTATTTTTTTATCTTAACCTTAAGTTATTGGTTTAAGGTGAAGTTCGAGTCGCATGGTGGTTATGTCCCAGGTGGAAAGATTAAAATTGAAAGATTAAAAGTGAAGTACATGGTGTTTAAATCAAGGATCCATGGTGAAAGATGAAAATTAGTATCCAAAGATTAAAAGTGGTGAAAGTTTAAAAGTAAGTGGTTCCTGAAGTGTCATCTGTTGTTGTAAATTTCCAGGGTAAAGATTAAAAGTAATTATGTTTCGGGAAGCGATTTCCTTAGGAGTCCATATGGAGTTATTTTTAGGTTGCATTAGATATGTATTATGTCATATATCTAGTAACTAATATTGACCTATTTATTTGTTTGTCACCAACCAACCATTCCTTAAAAACTAAAATTCTGGGTGAAGAATCACCCTTATGTAAAAGCCAGATTTAAGATTCTGAAGAGTAGAAAAGTTGTAAAAATTGTAAAAAGGTCCCAGATAAAATTTCAGGGATAAAAGGTCAATGGCTTGATGCGTCTGGACCCAGCGACCAGCAATGCCACGGTGATGGGCTATATGGGTTGGTTTCTAGTTTTGAGTCGGTTAATCTACTTCCATCTATGACACGTGGTAGCTGAAGTGGGGGGAAAGGGAATGGGTGCACTCCACAGCATTGACGCGCTGGCCAGGGGGTCCGGGCGCAACTGGCCAAAGTTGTAGACCCCATGGTTGCCCACTTGTAGAAATGCCCTAGTGTTGGTTGGGCTTTAAAACAGTCCGTCCGTAGGGTTAGGAATGGTTGAGGTTAGAGTTAAGGTTAGGGTAAAGGTTAGGGTTAGGATGGTTAAGGTTAGGGTTAAGTTTTCTAATTGGTTGTGATAGTTTCTTTAGCGGGGGTTCCCATTGGGATCTTGCGGTGAACGGTTGGGTGATAAAATCAGTAGTCTAGTCAAAATGGTCTAATAGCTTTAGGTTTCTGTGGAACCTATGGAGGTCCCTTTGCAGGTCCCCATAGTCAGACTGCATCGGTGTCGGGACAAATGTCAGTCCCTTCTCCAGCAGCCGAGTCTCAGAAAGGGATGGAACAAATACCGTGGAGAGATTCATAATATTAGTGTGTTGGTGGAGGGGCTGTACTATGCGCTGCATTCTCTTCTACCACTTTAGCTGAGTGGCCCAATGTTTCAGTATTTTAGATGCTGTAGCTGGTGTCCAATGTATGTTGTCCTGATTTTCAGTGATGAATTCTGAGTGGTCTAATTCCAGTAGGGCATTGTAATGTGTAGTGATGTATGTGTTCATATGTTTCAGCATGTCCTTCTGTTGACGTGTGAGTTTGGGTGAGAAGTTGATAATTGGCCAGTAGATGGTGGCATTAGGGTACATGGCTGTGGCTTTATTGTGGAGTATCTGTAGTTGGCTTATGGGTGTTGATTTCCTCTCCTGGTCTTTGTTGTTATCCCCAAAGACAGCACAACCACCTTAGTGCTGGGGTTTGGGGTGGACTTGGCCAAAACTCCAGTAATGTGGTGAAATTGTGCTCCTGGATAACTATCTATCTGAATGTGTTTGTAAGGGTGTGGTGCAATTCTTCTAAGGTTGGAATCTCCTATGATGATGATCGGTTTATGTGAAGTTATACGCCAATCATATGTCTTTCTTGTGCTCAAATTATGTCTGGTGGGTCGGTACAATAATCTGGGAGATGGTGGAGATGTTGGGGTGGAGTGTCTGGGTATAGGTAGGGGAGAGAGTCGAATCATTGGTTCTTGGCCCACCTTTTTCCTATTACTCAAGATAGGTGGGGTGGGTACAAGGTTTACAGTATGTGGGGAGGAAAGTATTGGAGATGTTTCAGAGGGAAAGTTGAGTTCCAGTCTCACCATAGGCTTTTTGGGGAGCCCATTTTTCGGAGACATACTAGGTGGGGTGGGTAGTAAGGAGGGTATGGTGTGTGGAGAAGTAGGTGTTGGGGAGGGTTCAGACGGGACATTGCTGGGATTCAACTTCCCTTTATTCTGTCCGATCATCATATTTTTATCACCCTTAGCCCCTTTCTCCTTATTCACCTCCTCAGTTGGGTTTATGGGTGTGTTGGTTTGGGTCTCTGTAGGAACAGAAATTAAGATGTTAGTTTCTGGGCTGGATAGACCTGAAATGTTCAAGTCAGAGTACACCACCACATTACTAGATCTAGGTTTATCGGGTGGTTGTGCTGTCCCTATTGCTACAGTGGGTGGAGAGGTGGTTGGAATAACCACTTGGCTCCAAGGTGTATGGATCACCTGGGCCTCAATCGTAACTGTCTTTGGTTTGGCTATGGTGTGTGAGCTTTCAACTACGGTGGATTGTAGGGGTGGGAAGTCCTCTTCTATTAACTCAAAATTAATCATGAATGGGTTAGTGTCAGGTTGAGGTGATATACTGGGCTGGGCAATTGTGTCTCCGGTCTGAGTTGTTGTTGTTGCTGGACTGGGCTGAGGGGATACACAGGTTGGTGTTACCCCATCCTTGTCCCCTGTGTGGTGTGTGAAAGGGTTATGTTTGACAGGCTGGAAAATGGGGGCCACAATGTCTAAAGCATATTTCTCCCTACTCAGTCTGGGAGCAGTGTTTGATGCTCTTTCAATTTGGCCAGATCTTTGAGTCTGTTGTGTAGTTTTGGTCACCACAGGTTTGGTGAACCTGATAGCCATAAGTGATGGGATTTCTTCAGTTGGGGTTTGTTTGGAAAGTCCTGTCATCTCGGTAGGTTGTCTAGGATTCTTAGTGGCTCGTGGAGGAAGATCTCCAGTTCTGGGAGTTGGGGTAGGGATAGTTGAGTGATGTAGAATGGCTGAGGACGGAAGAGGAGCCCCTGTAGCTACTTGACCCTGTAACAGGGCTAACACTGTGGGGACTGTACTATCTTGCAGTCTGTGTTTGTACCTATGTTCAGCCCAACGAACTGCTGTCTGAAAGGCGCTATCATTGAAAGGAAAGCCTGTAAGGGACATAGTGTTCAGTATGGTCTCATAATGTTCAAGCAAGATATGCATGTTAGCCAACATCCAATTCTTCGTGTTCACTGACACTTTCTGCTTTGTAGATGTGTTCGGGGAAGATGGTTTAATAAACTCTGTCAATTTCCTTACGTGTTTCATCATTCCCACTGGAAAAATCTGTGTTTCCAGTGCATGTAGGATAATGTGTTTGTGGTGTGTAGCTTGTACCAGTTTAAAATAAGTCTTGGTTATGTGTTGGATGGAAGGTGTTGTGTTAAGTGCCATGTTTTGTTCTATGGTGTGAGCATTAGTCCCCCCCCTCTTCTGGAAGGGTATCTAAGACCGTGAACCTATTACTGTGCATATTTAATCCAGCTAATGTTCAGTGACATACGATAACCCTACTTCCGGTTTGCTTACCACCTTCAATTGATCAGAGTCTCTGGAGAAAAGAGTATTGTCCCAGGTGGGGATAACAACCAACTTGTTATTTCACTTTAAAAGGTGGTACCATCCTAAAAAAGATTTGTTTGTTTTTATGAGTTCCTCTTCGTTTGTTGTGTGTTGGCTGGGAGCGACCCAGGTAATTCGTGTCCGTTGTGGTCTTCTTGGTTTCCTGAGGATCTTCTTGGGGTGTTTTCTTTGTTGGTTTAGGGTATGGTCATTGCTTGTTATGTCCTCCCAATAACTGGATTAAAACGTTGCTTTATTGTTAAAAGGTATATCTAAAACAGTTTGTAATAAGTTCGCTATATCAAATCAAAAGAAATAAGAAAGAAAAAAGTGCCTGACGTTTCGCATATAAATGCTTCTTCAGAGGCTACGGGGTGGCTATGGTTGGGAGCAGGATATAAACCCTGGAGGAAGGGGGAGGGGGGTTCAATTAGTGATCCTATGTAGCAGCTATTGGTTAAAACCCGACCCTAACTTAAATCAGCTGTGAGAGTAGATGTGTCCCTATCTAATTGGTTACTGATTTAACAGCAAGGTAACCTACTACAATAAGAAGCCACCCCGGGAAATTGAAAAAGTATAGAAATTGAGAAAGTAGAAGAGAGGGAGGGGGAGACATATATTAAAGTATGTTTTTTAAAAGAAAGTGTAGTTAGCTAAAAACAAAAGTGTATATACAATAGTAGATCTAAATGGGCCTGGAATAACATCCTGGAAGGCTACTACAATCCTACTGTGATATGAGCTACTACTCCATCAGTGGAATCCTGGCATTGCATATCTGTATAGTTAAGAGCTCAATTTCTTGATATATCATATATGTGTGGTTTGTTATCAGGTTTTTCTCTCAGTGGTTATTTAAACCATCTTCACCACTGGGTGTACTTATGCACCTATAAGATAATAATTGTCCGGGGTGGGTGTGGTTATGCAAATATATGTGAGTGGTGCATTGTTGGTCTTTCTACTAAGCGGTGCCAACCATGAGAGGGATTCCTATGTTTCCCATAGTCGCACTCAATGGAAGTAATAGACTATCAAGCTTAATATGTCCACTGTCCAAAACCAAAGAAACACAAACAAAAAGAACGTGGGGCTGGGGCCCCATCTAATAGAAAATTCATATTAAAATCCCAAATACACTACCAGGTCAGTTCATGTCATCAGTATGGTTGTGTTCCTAAAGATCCCTCAGAAATGAGTGTTCATTTTCTGGTCCTCTGCACAAACTGCCTACAGTGGGTAAATTGATCATGATGGGAAGTACAAGTATTTCCATAATTCCAAGTGGATAACAGATAGGAAGGAGTACAATGGCACTGGCTAGGTTAGGTTTATGATAAGTTCTGTTTATTGAGGTTTTGCACCTTGAGTTGCACTGGCCTATTGTGATCTCCTCTGTTATTTTTTCCGGCTCTGGGTTTATGGAGAAGTTTGTGTTTGTGAAAATGTAACAATAGTTGGCCCACCCTTACATTTTGCCATTCAGTCCAAGTGGAGCCAAAGATCTAAGGGTGGCTATCCACTTGGATTCTGCGGCCTTTCTCTGGGCTATGGTCCAGGTGGGGATACTTTCTAGCCCAGTGATGTTCAGGTGTATAATGGGGTGTGTTTGGAAATGTGTGACTAGATGTGTGGGCAATTTATTGTTTGTGATTGTATATAAGTGTTGTTTAAGGCGTATTAATACTGTAAGCCCAGTTTCCCCAACATAGATTTTCTTACATAATCCACAGGTGATTGAAGCATAGATGATGTTGGTGCTGTTTATGTTCATCAGTTGTTTAATTGGACTGGAAGTGTGTGCGTGTGGGTTGTGTATGTATGTCAGTTGTCTGTAGCAGTGATTTTCCATGGGCAATGAGGGGGAGGGCCTGTTTGAGAATTTTGCATGGACTAGGAGGTCCTTCAGGTTGGAATTCCTCCTATATGCTGAGATGGGTCGGAATGGTTGTAGTGGGGGGAAGGCATGTTGTAAATTAGAAAATGCGCGTTTTAGTCTTAAATGTATGCGTTGGTTTGTGTGTGAATAGGTGCTGATTATGGGTAACCTCTGAGGTTCAGGCCCTGTGACCAAGATGGGAGTAGGGGTTCTAGGGGAAGTCTGAGGGTCGTGAAGGGAGATTTGATTGGGATTCAGACCCTGGTTAGGGTTAGGGTTGGGGTTAGGAGTAGGGCTTGTGGTTAGGTTAGGTTAAGGTTAAGGTTAGGTTAGAAACTGGCCCTGTGGGTTGCTGCTAGTTTAGGTTGGGGTTAGGAGTAGGGTTAGGTTAGGTCAGGTCAGGCTAGGTTAGGCTAGGCTAGGCTACAGGCTAGGCTAGGGTCAAGGGTTAGGCCAGGTTAGGCTAGGTTAGGGTTAAGGCCAGGCTAGGCTAGGTTAGGCCAGGTCAGGCCAGGGTCAGGTCCAGGCCAGGTCAAGGTTGAGTCAGGCTAGGCTAGGCCAAGGGTTTAGGCCAGGTTAGGCTAGGCCAGGCCAGGTCAGGCCAGGCCAGGCCCAGGCCAGGCCAGGCCAGGCCAGGCCAGGCTTAGGCCAGGCCAGGCCAGTTGTGCCAGGCCAGGCCAGGCCAGGCCAGGCCAGGCTCAGGCCAGGCCAGGCCAGGGCCAGGCCAGGCCAGGCCAGCTGGGGCCAGCAGCTGGAAGGGGCCAGCTGGGCTGGGGCTGGGGCCAGGCCAGCTGTGGGCCAGGCCAGGCCAGGCCAGTGGCCAGGCCAGGCCAGGCCAGGCTCAGGCTGTGCAGGGCCAGGCCATGGCCAGGCCAGGCTAGGCCAGGCCAGGCCAGGCCAGGCCAGGACCAGGCCAGCTGTGGCCAGGCTAGGCCAGGCCAGGCCAGGCCAGGCCTAGGCCTAGGCCTAGGCCTAGGCCAGGCTAGGGCCAGGCCAGGCCAGGCTAGGCCAGGCCAGGCTAGGCAGGCAGGCCAGGCCAGGCAGGCCAGGCAGGTGGGCCAGGTGGCCAGTGGCTAGGCAGGCTAGGCCAGGGCCAGGGCTAGGCCAGGCCAGGGCCAAAATGGGCCTGTACCACCAAACCAAGGCCAGGCTAGGCCAGGCCAGGCTAGGCCAGGCCAGGCCAGGCTGTACTGTCAGGCCAGTCAGGCCAGGCTAGGCCAGGCCAGGCCAGGCCAGGCCAGGCCAGGCCAGGCCAGGCCAGGCCAGGCCAGGCCAGGCCAGGCCAGGCCAGGCCAGGCCAGGCCAGGGCCAGGCCAGGCTCAGGTTAGGCTAGGTTAGGTTAGCCTAGGGTTAGGTTAGGCCAGGCCAGGCCAGGCTAGGCCAGGCCAGGGCCAGGGCCAGGCCAGGCCAGGGGCCAGGTCGTCAGGGCCAAGGGTCAGGTTAAGGGGTTAGGCCAAGGCTAGGGCAGGGCTAGGCTAGGCTTAGGCCAGGCCAGGCCAGGCCAGGGCCAGGTCAGGCTTAGGGTCAGGGTCAGGGCCAGGCCAGGGCCAGGCCAGGCTAAGGGCTAAGGCATGGCTAAGGGCAGCTGGGGCTTGGGCTGGCTGGGGCCGGGGCCGGGCCGGGCCGGGCCGGGGCCGGGCCGGGGCCGGGGCCGGGGTCGGGCCGGGCCAGGTCAGGCCAGGTCAGGCTAGGCCAGGCCAGGTTAGGGGTGCTGTGCCAGGGCTAGGCCAGGCCAGTTAGGGCCAGGCCAGGCTGTGGTCAGGCCAGGCCAGGCCAGGTCAGGCAGGCCAGGCCAGGCCAGGCAGGGCAGCTAGGCCAGGTTAGGCTAGGCTAGGGCCAGGGCCAGTTAGGTTAGGCAGGGCAGGCCAGCTAGGTTAGGGCCAGGCCAGGCCAGGGTTAGGGCTAGGTTAGGGTTAGCTAGGCTTTGAATATCATTGTGTTTTATATCAACTCATTTGTTTTTCGTTGCACAGGCCTATCTCCTGTTTATCCCCTCTTAGTGATGTATTGTGTTGCATGTAGTGCTTTAAAAAGGCCCGTAGGTGTCTCTCCTAAGATCTTAAATAAACTGGAAGTGAGTTCTAAAATGATTGCTTTTCTGGGTGACAGTGCAGGGTCTATTGTGGTGAGCGATGTATTCAACCATAGTGCTGTTAAATATGAACATAAAAGCAACATTGTGCATTCAGCTGGTTTGGTTTTATTCTGTAAAAAGAAGGAAAAGCCTAAAACAGGAAATTCCAGACTAAAACAAATAAAACATCAATATATAGAGTTTAAATAAACCATGTTCTGCTCCATCCATTTTCCTGTCTGTTAAAACCCATTTTCTAAAACTTCTGCTCAGGCCACTTGGTGTTATAGTCCTCAGGCGCTGGATCCACTCCTGCTCTACTCCTCCTCCGCTGCCCACAGGTCCAGCCCAAGTGTGCCTGTAGCCCTGATATTGTGAGATGAGTGATGGGGTGCTCCTGGAAATGGGTTATCAGTGCCGCTTTGTAGGTGTGCCCTTTGATATTATACAGGTGTTGTTTGAGTCTGGTTTCTATGGTGTGTTTGGTTTCTCCGATGTATTGTTTATTGCAGAGTGTGCATGTAATGATATAAATGACGTTGTGTGTGTTCAATGAGTATGTTTCTTGTACTGGTGCTGATGTGTGGCTGTGTGTGTTTGTAATAAACTTTATCTGTCGAAAATGAGAATTGTGAGATTTGGGGTCTTGTGGTGGCTTACTGCTAAATCTTGCTTTGGTGAGGAGGTCCTTTAAGTTTTTGTTTTTTCTGAAGGCTGAAATTATTCTGTATGGTTTGAGTGGTATGTAAGTGTGCTGAACTGTAGCGAAGTTGTGTTTGATTGATTGATGTAGGGTCTGATTCTATGTGAAAATGTGGTTACTAGGGGATGATGATTGTCTGCTGATTGAGTATTGAGGAAGTGTTACGGTTTGGTGATTGGTGCAGATCACTACCCATCGGGGAGTCAGGATTAGGTCAAGGAGGGAGATAGGGTTAGGTTAGGATGAGAACCCTGGTTAGGTAATGGTGAAGGTTAAGGTTAGGGAGTGAAGTTTGGGGAGAGGTTAAGGTTAGGAGTGGGGTTTGGGGAGAGGTTAAGGTTAGGAGTGGGGTTTGGGGAGAGGTTAAGGTTAGGAGTAGGGTTTGGGGAGAGGTTAAGGTTAGGAGTAGGGTTTGGGGAGAGGTTAAGGTTAGAGTAGGGTTTGGGGAGAGGTTAAGGTTAGGAGTAGGGTTTGGGGAGAGGTTAAGGTTAGGAGTGAGGTTTGGGGAGAGGTTAAGGTTAGGAGTAGGGTTTGGGGAGAGGTTAAGGTTAGGAGTGGGGTTTGGGGAGAGGTTAAGGTTAGGAGTAGGGTTTGGGGAGAGGTTAAGGCTAGGAGTAGGGTTTGGGGAGAGGTTAAGGTTAGGAGTGGGGTTTGGGGAGAGGTTAAGGTTAGGAGTAGGGTTTGGGGAGAGGTTAAGGTTAGGAGTAGGGTTTGGGGAGAGGTTAAGGTTAGGAGTAGGATTGAGGTTAAGGTTAGGAGAGGTGGATGATTTGATGTGGTCTGTGCGTGTTGGGGGAATGGGAGGGAGGGCGGCCAATGTGTTATTTTTGATGGTTCTTAAAATCGTTTTGAATATCCTCTTTTCCTAAGTGGAATAGTGTATTTATTGCATATTCCAGGTCTTGTTTGCAAGATGATATCCTGTAGAACCGTATGAGTTGTGATTTTATTATTCCCTTAAATGTATGTTTAGGTGGTAGCTGTGTTTATGGAGTAAAGCGTGTGTGTCTGTTGGTTTGAAGTAGACTCTGGTTTGTAGTGTTTTCTGTGGTTGGTTGTTATTACTGAAAAAACTGTTGTGTCTAGGAAGTTGACTTCTTATGGATGAATTGTGTATTTAATCTTGATGGATGAATGATGGCTGTTGAGAATGTTTATAAAGTCTGTGAATAATTGAATGTCGTGAGGCCAGGCTCCTATTATGTCATCTAAGAAACGGTAATAAAAGGTGGGTTGATATGGACACTTGGCCAGTGCCTCTCTCTCCCATTCAGCCATGTATATATTGGCGTAAGCAGGTGCAAATTTTTTACCCATAGCTGTTCCTCCACCTGAAGGTAATAGTGGTCGTTGAATAAAAAGTCATTGCTAGTCAGGCTGATTTCTAATAGTTGTAATATTTCTTTGTCCGGTCTAGTGTTGTCTGGGTATCTCTTAAAGATATTTCTAATTGCTTGAATTCCTGTTGCTGTATTTATATTCGTGATATAGGCTATCAATATCTATTGTGAATATGTGGGTGTGGGAGGGAACAACTATGGGTCCAATCCTTCCATAAAGTGGTACGTGTCCCTTAGAAAGCTGGGGTGCCTGGTGGAGAGAGGGTTAATATGATGATCTATATATTGAGAGATGTTATAAGATTCACTATTGCAGTCGGATACAATCGGTCTGCCAGAGGAACTTCAAAGGAATTGTCCATGTCGCCGGTTCCTTGTGTACTTTTAACAGTAAGTAAAATAGTCTGGGTCGTGGGGTGTCTGTACCGTAGAGAAAGTCCCGTTGTTTTGCTGTGATGTAGTGTAGGTCATAGAGTCTTTTTATTATTGTCCTTAACTGTGTCTGTGTCTGTGGTTGTATACTGTTTTCTATTGGTTTGTAATGTTTGGTGTTTGATAACTGTCTATTGGCTTCATACATGTATTGATGTGTATCTAATATGACTATTTTTGACCCTTTGTCTGCTGGTTTGATGATTATGTGTGGGTTATTTTTAAGTTGTTGTATTGCCTGTCTTTCTACCTGTGTGAGGTTATCCTCCCTATCCGTGTGAATCTGATGGTTGTGAAGTGTGTTCTTGTCTGTTCTAATTAGTCTCCTGATTCTACCATCTATCTGGGAGGTTTTAGGTTCCCAGGTAGATGGTAAAGTAAATGGTTGGTGGTTGTCGCTCATGCTTGTAGTCAAAGTAGTCCAACAATTTGAGTCGCCTATGATATTTGTGAGTGTCCCTTTGAAGTTCCTCCCAGTCAAATTTGTTTGGGCGAGGGATGAATGTCAACCCTCTCTCCAGGAGCTGTGTTTGTGCTGCTGTGGGGATGAAGGATTTGGAAAGGTTCATGATGTTCGATGTTGACTGGTCCGCTGCTCCCTTGGTGGAGGATCTGCACCGGCTACTAGGAAGGAAGGAAATTGAGAGAAAGGCCATTTCTATCCAGACTGTGGCTTGTGGTTAGTGTAAATTTAGCTGTCTGCACCAGTGTTGGAAAGATGAGCTCCGCTGTGGTGGATGTCCAGTGTATGAGATCTGTTGTTGTGTGAAATGTGTCTTGTGGAATCTCTAATAGGGTTGGAAAGTTAGTGGTGATGTAACCGCTGATGATCTTAAGGTTTCTCTTCTGCTGTGGAGTAAGAAGAGGTGAATGGCTGATGACCGGGATGTATATTGTTGCGCTTTGGGAATGTTTTCTTTGCCTCCTTGTGCATAACTGACAACTGTTTTAGTGATGTTTGGAATGGGTCGTGATCCTTGTTGTTCAAGCCCACCGAGAGAACAACAGTCGTGTCTGTATGTATGGGTGTTTTCTCCAGTACCTTTGTGAGGTGATAGAATGTTGCCCCTGGGTAACTGGGTCGACTTGGATGTTGGGGTTATTGAATGGTGGGATCCGGTTGAGGTTTGAATCTCCTATGATGAGTGTTGGTGTGTGTCCTCAATGTTCCAATCTGCCACCTTATAGTTCGGCCTGGCCCTGTGATAGAAGGGTTTTTGTGAAGTGTGTGTAAGTGTGGGCTGTGGTTGGGGTTGAGGCTGGGATTGTGGTTGTGGTGGGGATGATGGTGGGTAATTTGAGGCGCCAGTTGTACAGGGGTCCTGGACAGGCAGAGGCACCATGATATTTTGTTTTTGTGGGGGTTCGGATTTGGGAGCTTTGGGGTGTTGCCCATTTTCTTGCCCTTTATTCATCATCATCTGCCCCTTGAGTTGCTCCTGTCCTTGTCTGTACCCCTGGCCTGGCGCCTCCTGTGGGTGAAAGAGGAGCGGATGTAATTATGTCTTTAATATTATTGATACATTACCCTTTACTCTTTGTGGCCAGTGTTTTGTTTGATGGGTGTAGCTATGGGTGTGCGAGTTTCTGTTTGACTGTTAGCTGTGTGATGAACCTGGGCTCTGATAGGATGGGCTGCTTGTGGAGTAGGAGGACCCACTGACTTGTCCATTTCTCTCCTCAGTTGTAGGGGGTTCTATTGTTGCCTCTTTTTGATTGGAGGGGGAGAAGCTTTAAAGTGGATGTTGAGGGTGGAGAGTGGAGATGTGTTTTGGAGAGAGTCTGTGTGTAGGGCTATAGGTTTCACTCAGGGTCGGTTGTTTTCCCAGTGATAGTGTCCAGTATGTACGATGGTTGTCTTTTTGGCAGGGGATGAGGTTTTGACAAAGGTGGAAATTCCTCTGCTGAGGAGAGAGGTGGCACTGGGGTTGGAGTTGGTAGCGCTGGTCGGGAGTTTGTGGTGGGGTGTTTTCTATAGCTTCCGGTGTATGTGGTTGATCTTGTATTGTGTTCGTCCTGTATGGTTGTTTGTTGAGAAGAGGGGTGACCTGAGGGCATTTGAAGGTGGTTTCTACTCTAATGATGGTGGTGGGTGTCAGTTTATGCTTGTACTTTATGTGCCCAGCCCATTGCTATGGTCAGTGCCAGAGTATTGGGTGTGTTTATTTGTTGTGTAATGGTGTGGGTGATTGACTGGTAATGAGTCTGGAGTATGTGCATGTTGTTTTGCATCCACTGGTGTGTGTTCTGTGATAGTTTTGTTGTGGTGTAGTCTGTGGGTGAGGATGGTTTGATAAAGTTGGTGACCCGATGCACCTGTCTCATCATACCAGTAGGGAATGCACAATTTTTAAGTGCCTTCTCCACCACTTCCATGTGGTGGGTTGCCTGTATTAATTTAAAATACAGTTTGGCCGCCTGCCTTGTCTCCTCATCTGGGGTTTGTATAGGCCAGGCTGTCTGTATGCATAGGGTTGGGGTTGTGATATCCTGCCATGTGATGTGGTTGTCAAATTCCTCAATGACTGCATGGTTACTAAACCATGAGGCTAAAATACCTAAGTCCTGTACTTCCTAGTTAAAACAATACAACCAGGGTGTTCTCAGTCGAGGAGGACTGGACAGTGTAATTCAAAAAAGCAAGGCAATACTATATTTAGAATAAAGATGTGAAGGCCTGAACTGCACGAGACTTTGGTGCTGCTCAGGCCAGTCTCACCGCTTTGTTCTTTGTATGCCGGGTTATTGAGATATGGAGGTGGAGATGAGGCTACCAGTTGTTTCTTGGTGTTCCCCAGTTCCAGGGCTGGGGCTGTGATCCGTTGTTCTTTGTTAGAGTCCAATCCTGTTAAAAGATCTGGTTCCAGAGGTTAAAATCCAGATGGTTTTTCAAGTGTCTATGCACTTTAGGCAATGAGCTCCCCTTATCCCTCCACATCTTGAATCTAAAACTTAACTTTTAATGCTATTGGTTAAAATCAAAAAGTGATTAAAAGCCAAACAATGTTTAAAATCCACTGTGAAGTCCTGTTTCCAAACCCTGACGTTTCGCAGAGTTTTCTGCTTCCTCAGAGGGATCTTTCCTCGACTGAGAACACCCCGTGCCCTTTTTAAAATGGGAGCAATTAGGAGGGAGAGACCCAACCACTGCTCCCAAAGTGGGCGTTTTATCTTCCTGTTCCCCTATTGGTCCGATTTACCCGTGGAGCTACTCAAAGGCGGGAAAATTATTGCATTTTAAGGGCTTGTATGTTAAACTCCTCTTTCTTCTGTTTGCTTTTCAGTTCAGTTTCAAGGCTTTGTTATAAATGAACCTGGCAATATCCCCACCCATACCTTATATCCATTAAATTGCATCTTTGTCATCATAGTCCCTCCTTTGTCTCAGTATTTCCTCTCTGATACTTTATTTCCTGTCTTTCCCTCCCTACTCCATCCCTATCTTGTTATTCTGTTCAGTTCTACTACATTTTCTATTATTCTGTACATTTGTATCCCTTAGTTGTTGTGTGTGGTTCTGTATCTGGGCACTATGCAATCCCTCTGGCACAATGAGACAAATCAAAGAAATAAAAATAAATAACCGTGGTTGGGGGAAAAAAGAAGGTTGATCCAATGTTATATATTGCTGTAATTCACCGGCGCTTATTGCTCTCTCATGGTCCGGACGTGGATGACCTGTGGACAGCGGAAGAGCAACACACCACACAAGGAGCAGAAACCAGCACCCGAGGGCAGCACCACACTTGTAGAGGGACAACACAGGGATGGCACGGGCTAGGGTTAGGTTTTGAATATCATTGTGTTTTATATCAACTCATTTGTTTTTCGTTGCACAGGCCTATCTCCTGTTTATCCCCTCTTAGTGATGTATTGTGTTGCATGTAGTGCTTTAAAAAGGCCCGTAGGTGTCCTCCTAAGATCTTAAATAAACTGAAGTGAGTTCTAAAATGATTGCTTTTCTGGGTGACAGTGCAGGGTCTATTGTGGTGAGCGATGTATTCAACCATAGTGCTGTTAAATATGAACATAAAAGCAACATTGTGCATTCAGCTGGTTTGGTTTTATTCTGTAAAAAGAAGGGAAAAGCCTAAAAACAGGAAATTCCAGACTAAAACAAATAAAACATCAATATATAGAGTTTAAATAAACCATGTTCTGCTCCATCCATTTTCCTGTCTGTTAAAACCCATTTTCTAAAACTTTGCTCAGGCCACTTGGTGTTATAGTCCTCAGGCGCTGGATCCACTCCTGCTCTACCCTCCTCCGCTGCCCACAGGTCCAGCCTCCAAGTGTGCCTGTAGCCCTGATATTGTGAGATGAGTGATGGGGTGCTCCTGGAAATGGGTTATCAGTGCCGCTTGTAGGTGTGCCCTTTGATATTATACAGGTGTTGTTTGAGTCTGGTTTCTATGGTGTGTTTGGTTTCTCCGATGTATTGTTTATTGCAGAGTGTGCATGTAATGATATAAATGACGCTGTGTGTGTTCAATGAGTATGTTTCTTGTACTGGTGCTGATGTGTGGCTGTGTGTGTTTGTAATAAACTTTATCTGTCGAAAATGAGAATTGTGAGATTTGGGGTCTTGTGGTGGCTTACTGCTAAATCTTGCTTTGGTGAGGAGGTCCTTAAGTTTTTGTTTTTTCTGAAGGCTGAAATTATTCTGTATGGTTTGAGTGGTATGTAAGTGTGCTGAACTGTAGCGAAGTTGTGTTTGATTGATTGATGTAGGGGTCTGATTCTATGTGAAAATGTGGTTACTAGGGGGATGATGATTGTCTGCTGATTGAGTATTGAGGAAGTGTTACGGTTTGGTGATTGGTGCAGATCACTACCCATCGGGGAGTCAGGATTAGGGTCAAGGAGGGAGATAGGGGTTAGGTTAGATGAGAACCCTGGTTAGGTAATGGTGAAGGTTAAGGTTAGGAGTGAAGTTTGGGGAGAGGTTAAGGTTAGGAGTGGGTTTGGGGAGAGGTTAAGGTTAGGAGTGGGGTTTGGGGAGAGGTTAAGGTTAGGAGTAGGGTTTGGGGAGAGGTTAAGGTTAGGAGTAGGGTTTGGGGAGAGGTTAAGGTTAGGAGTAGGGTTGGGGGAGAGGTTAAGGTTAGGAGTAGGGTTTGGGGAGAGGTTAAGGTTAGGAGTGAGGTTTGGGGAGAGGTTAAGGTTAGGAGTAGGGTTTGGGGAGAGGTTAAGGTTAGGAGTGGGGTTTGGGGAGAGGTTAAGGTTAGGAGTAGGGTTTGGGGAGAGGTTAAGGCTAGGAGTAGGGTTTGGGGAGAGGTTAAGGTTAGGAGTGGGGTTTGGGGAGAGGTTAAGGTTAGGAGTAGGGTTTGGGGAGAGGTTAAGGTTAGGAGTAGGGTTTGGGGAGAGGTTAAGGTTAGGAGTAGGATTGAGGTTAAGGTTAGGAGAGGTGGATGATTTGATGTGGTCTGTGCGTGTTGGGGGAATGGGAGGAGGGCGCCAATGTGTTATTTTTGATGGTTCTTAAAATCGCTTTGAATATCCTCTTTTCCTAAGTGCGTGGAATAGTGTATTTATTGCATATTCCAGGTCTTGTTTGCAAGATGATATCCTGTAGAACCGTATGAGTTGTGATTTTATTATTCCCTTAAATGTATGTTTAGGTGGTAGCTGTGTTTATGGAGTAAAGCGTGTGTGTCTGTTGGTTTGAAGTAGACTCTGGTTTGTAGTGTTTTCTGTGGTTGGTTGTTATTACTGAAAAACTGTTGTGTCTAGGAAGTTGACTTCTTGCGGATGAATTGTGTATTTAATCTTGATGGATGAATGATGGCTGTTGAGAATGTTTATAAAGTCTGTGAATAATTGAATGTCGTGAGGCCAGGCTCCTATTATGTCATCTAAGAAACGGTAATAAAAGGTGGGTTGATATGGACACTTGGCCAGTGCCTCTCTCTCCCATTCAGCCATGTATATATTGGCGTAAGCAGGTGCAAATTTTTACCCATAGCTGTTCCTCCACCTGAAGGTAATAGTGGTCGTTGAATAAAAAGTCATTGCTAGTCAGGCTGATTTCTAATAGTTGTAATATTTCTTTGTCCGGTCTAGTGTTGTCTGGGTATCTCTTAAAGATATTTCTAATTGCTTGAATTCCTGTTGCTGTATTTATATTCGTATATAGGCTATCAATATCTATTGTGAATATGTGGGTGTGGGAGGGAACAACTATGGGTCCAATCCTTCCATAAAGTGGTACGTGTCCCTTAGAAAGCTGGGGTGCCTGGTGGAGAGAGGGTTAATATGATGATCTATATATTGAGAGATGTTATAAGATTCACTATTGCAGTCGGATACAATCGGTCTGCCAGAGGAACTTCAAAGGGAATTGTCCATGTCAGCCGGTTCCTTGTGTACTTTTAACAGTAAGTAAAATAGTCTGGGTCGTGGGGTGTCTGTACCGTAGAGAAAGTCCCGTTGTTTTGCTGTGATGTAGTGTAGGTCATAGAGTCTTTTTATTATTGTCCTTAACTGTGTCTGTGTCTGTGGTTGTATACTGTTTTCTATTGGTTTGTAATGTTTGGTGTTTGATAACTGTCTATTGGCTTCATACATGTATTGATGTGTATCTAATATGACTATTTTTGACCCTTTGTCTGCTGGTTTGATGATTATGTGTGGGTTATTTTTAAGTTGTTGTATTGCCTGTCTTTCTACCTGTGTGAGGTTATCCTCCCTATCCGTGTGAATCTGATGGTTGTGAAGTGTGTTCTTGTCTGTTCTAATTAGTCTCTGATTCTACCATCTATCTGGGAGGTTTTAGGTTCCCAGGTAGATGGTAAAGTAAATGGTTGGTGGTTGTCGCTCATGCGTTGTAGTCAAAGTAGTCCAACAATTTGAGTCGCCTATGATATTTGTGAGTGTCCCTTTGAAGTTCCTCCCAGTCAAATTTGTTTGGGCGAGGGATGAATGTCAACCCTCTCTCCAGGAGCTGTGTTTGTGCTGCTGTGGGGATGAAGGATTTGGAAAGGTTCATGATGTTCGATGTTGACTGGTCCGCTGCTCCCTTGGTGGAGGATCTGCACCGGCTACTAGGGAAGGAAGGAAATTGAGAGAAAGGCCATTTCTATCCAGACTGTGGCTTGTGGTTAGTGTAAATTTAGCTGTCTGCACCAGTGTTGGAAAGATGAGCTCCGCTGTGGTGGATGTCCAGTGTATGAGATCTGTTGTTGTGTGAAATGTGTCTTGTGGAATCTCTAATAGGTTGGAAAGTTAGTGGTGATGTAACCGCTGATGATCTTAAGGTTTCTCTTCTGCTGTGGAGTAAGAAGAGGTGAATGGCTGATGACCGGGATGTATATTGTTGCGCTTGGGAATGTTTTCTTTGCCTCCTTGTGCATAACTGACAACTGTTTTAGTGATGTTTGGAATGGGTCGTGATCCTTGTTGTTCAAGCCCACCGAGAGAACAACAGTCGCCGTGTCTGTATGTATGGGTGTTTTCTCCAGTACCTTTGTGAGGTGATAGAATGTTGCCCTGGGTAACTGTCGACTTGGATGTTGGGGTTATTGAATGGTGGATCCGGTTGAGGTTTGAATCTCCTATGATGAGTGTTGGTGTGTGTCCTCAATGTTCCAATCTGCCACCTTATAGTTCGGCCTGGCCCTGTGATAGAAGGGTTTTTGTGAAGTGTGTGTAAGTGTGGGCTGTGGTTGGGGTTGAGGCTGGGATTGTGGTTGTGGTGGGGATGATGGTGGGTAATTTGAGGCGCCAGTTGTACAGGGGTCCTGGACAGGCAGAGGCACCATGATATTTTGTTTTTGTGGGGGTTCGGATTTGGGAGCTTTGGGGTGTTGCCCATTTTCTTGCCCTTTATTCATCATCATCTGCCCCTTGAGTTGCCCTGTCCTTGTCTGTACCCCTGGCCTGGCGCCTCCTGTGGGTGAAAGAGGAGCGGATGTAATTATGTCTTTAATATTATTGATACATTACCCTTTACTCTTTGTGGCCAGTGTTTTGTTTGATGGGTGTAGCTATGGGTGTGCGAGTTTCTGTTTGACTGTTAGCTGTGTGATGAACCTGGGCTCTGATAGGATGGGCTGCTTGTGGAGTAGGAGGACCCACTGGACTTGTCCATTTCCTCTCCTCAGTTGTAGGGGGTTCTATTGTTGCCTCTTTTTGATTGGAGGGGGAGAAGCCGTTAAAGTGGATGTTGAGGGTGGAGAGTGGAGATGTGTTTTGGAGAGAGTCTGTGTGCGTAGGGCTATAGGTTTCACTCAGGGTCGGTTGTTTTCCCAGTGATAGTGTCCGTATGTACGATGGTTGTCTTTTGGCAGGGGATGAGGTTTTGACAAAGGTGGAAATTCCTCTGCTGAGGAGAGAGGTGGCACTGGGGTTGGAGTTGGTAGCGCTGGTCGGGAGTTTGTGGTGGGGTGTTTTCTATAGCTTCCGGTGTATGTGGTTGATCTTGTATTGTGTTCGTCCGCATGGTTGTTTGTTGAGAAGAGGGGGTGACCTGAGGGCATTTGAAGGTGGTTTCTACTCTAATGATGGTGGTGGGTGTCAGTTTATGCTTGTACTCTTCTTATGTGCCCAGCCCATTGCTATGGTCAGTGCCAGAGTATTGGGTGTGTTTATTTGTTGTGTAATGGTGTGGGTGATTGACTGGTAATGAGTCTGGAGTATGTGCATGTTGTTTTGCATCCACTGGTGTGTGTTCTGTGATAGTTTTGTTGTGGTGTAGTCTGTGGGTGAGGATGGTTTGATAAAGTTGGTGACCCGATGCACCTGTCTCATCATACCAGTAGGGAATGCACAATTTTATGCCTTCTCCACCACTTCCATGTGGTGGGTTGCCTGTATTAATTTAAAATACAGTTTGGCTGTCTGCCTTGTCTCCTCATCTGGGGTTTGTATAGGCCAGGCTGTCTGTATGCATAGGGTTGGGGTTGTGATATCCTGCCATGTGATGTGGTTGTCAAATTCTCAATGACTGCATGGTTACTAAACCATGAGGCTAAAATACCTAAGTCCTGTACTTCCTAGTTAAAACAATACAACCAGGGTGTTCTCAGTCGAGGAGGACTGACAGTGTAATTCAAAAAAGCAAGGCAATACTATATTTAGAATAAAGATGTGAAGGCCTGAACTGCACGAGACTTTGGTGCTGCTCAGGGCCAGTCCTTACCGCTTTGTTCTTTGTATGCCGGGTTATTGAGATATGGAGGTGGGAGATGAGGCTACCAGTTGTTTCTTGGTGTTCCCAGTTCCAGGGCTGGGGCTGTGATCCGTTGTTCTTTGTTAGAGTCCAATCCTGTTAAAAGATCTGGTTCCAGAGGTTAAAATCCAGATGGTTTTTCAAGTGTCTATGCACTTTAGGCAATGAGCTCCCCCTTATCCCTCCACATCTTGAATCTAAAACTTAACTTTTAATGCTATTGGTTAAAATCAAAAAGTGATTAAAAGCCAAACAATGTTTAAAATCCACTGTGAAGTCCTGTTTCCAAACCCTGACGTTTCGCAGAGTTTTCTGCTTCCTCAGAGGGATCTTTTCCTCGACTGAGAACACCCCGTGCCCTTTTAAAATGGGAGCAATTAGGAGGGAGAGACCCAACCACTGCTCCCAAAGTGGGCGTTTCTATCTTCCTGTTCCCCTATTGGTCCGATTTACCCGTGGGAGCTACTCAAAGGCGGGAAAATTATTGCATTTTAAGGGCTTGTATGTTAAACTCCTCTTTCTTCTGTTTGCTTTTCAGTTCAGTTTCAAGGCTTTGTTATAAATGAACCTGGCAATATCCCCACCCATACCTTATATCCATTAAATTGCATCTTTGTCATCATAGTCCCTCCTTTGTCTCAGTATTTCCTCTCTGATACTTTATTTCCTGTCTTTCCCTCCCTACTCCATCCCTATCTTGTTATTCTGTTCAGTTCTACTACATTTTCTATTATTCTGTACATTTGTATCCCTTAGTTGTTGTGTGTGGTTCTGTATCTGGGCACTATGCAATCCCTCTGGCACAATGAGACAAATCAAAGAAATAAAAATAAATAACCGTGGTTGGGGGAAAAAAGAAGGTTGATCCAATGTTATATATTGCTGTAATTCACCGGCGCTATTGCTCTCTCGGCGGGTCCGGACGTGGATGACCTGTGGACAGCGGAAGAGCAACACACCACACAAGGAGCAGAAACCAGCACCCGAGGGCAGCACCACACTTGTAGAGGGACAACACAGGGATGGCACGGGCTAGGTTAGGTTTTGAATATCATTGTGTTTTATATCAACTCATTTGTTTTTCGTTGCACAGGCCTATCTCCTGTTTATCCCCCCTCTTAGTGATGTATTGTGTTGCATGTAGTGCTTTAAAAAGGCCCGTAGGTGTCCTCCTAAGATCTTAAATAAACTGAAGTGAGTTCTAAAATGATTGCTTTTCTGGGTGACAGTGCAGGGTCTATTGTGGTGAGCGATGTATTCAACCATAGTGCTGTTAAATATGAACATAAAAGCAACATTGTGCATTCAGCTGGTTTGGTTTTATTCTGTAAAAAGAAGGGAAAAGCCTAAAAACAGGAAATTCCAGACTAAAACAAATAAAACATCAATATATAGAGTTTAAATAAACCATGTTCTGCTCCATCCATTTTCCTGTCTGTTAAAACCCATTTTCTAAAACTTCTGCTCAGGCCACTTGGTGTTATAGTCCTCAGGCGCTGGATCCACTCCTGCTCTACCCTCCTCCGCTGCCCACAGGTCCAGCCCAAGTGTGCCTGTAGCCCTGATATTGTGAGATGAGTGATGGGGTGCTCCTGGAAATGGGTTATCAGTGCCGCTTTGTAGGTGTGCCCTTTTGATATTATACAGGTGTTGTTTGAGTCTGGTTTCTATGGTGTGTTTGGTTTCTCCGATGTATTGTTTATTGCAGAGTGTGCATGTAATGATATAAATGACGTTGTGTGTGTTCAATGAGTATGTTTCTTGTACTGGTGCTGATGTGTGGCTGTGTGTGTTTGTAATAAACTTTATCTGTCGAAAATGAGAATTGTGAGATTTGGGGTCTTGTGGTGGCTTACTGCTAAATCTTGCTTTGGTGAGGAGGTCCTTTAAGTTTTTGTTTTTTCTGAAGGCTGAAATTATTCTGTATGGTTTGAGTGGTATGTAAGTGTGCTGAACTGTAGCGAAGTTGTGTTTGATTGATTGATGTAGGGTCTGATTCTATGTGAAAATGTGGTTACTTAGGGGATGATGATTGTCTGCTGATTGAGTATTGAGGAAGTGTTACGGTTTGGTGATTGGTGCAGATCACTACCCATCGGGAGTCAGGATTAGGTCAAGGAGGGAGATAGGGGTTAGGTTAGATGAGAACCCTGGTTAGGTAATGGTGAAGGTTAAGGTTAGGAGTGAAGTTTGGGGAGAGGTTAAGGTTAGGAGTGGGGTTTGGGGAGAGGTTAAGGTTAGGAGTGGGGTTTGGGGAGAGGTTAAGGTTAGGAGTAGGGTTTGGGGAGAGGTTAAGGTTAGGAGTAGGGTTTGGGGAGAGGTTAAGGTTAGGAGTAGGGTTTGGGGAGAGGTTAAGGTTAGGAGTAGGGTTTGGGGAGAGGTTAAGGTTAGGAGTGAGGTTTGGGGAGAGGTTAAGGTTAGGAGTAGGGTTTGGGGAGAGGTTAAGGTTAGGAGTGGGGTTTGGGGAGAGGTTAAGGTTAGGAGTAGGGTTTGGGGAGAGGTTAAGGCTAGGAGTAGGGTTTGGGGAGAGGTTAAGGTTAGGAGTGGGGTTTGGGGAGAGGTTAAGGTTAGGAGTAGGGTTTGGGGAGAGGTTAAGGTTAGGAGTAGGGTTTGGGGAGAGGTTAAGGTTAGGAGTAGGATTGAGGTTAAGGTTAGGAGAGGTGGATGATTTGATGTGGTCTGTGCGTGTTGGGGGAATGGGAGGGAGGGCGGCCAATGTGTTATTTTTGATGGTTCTTAAAATCGCTTTGAATATCCTCTTTCCTAAGTGCGTGGAATAGTGTATTTATTGCATATTCCAGGTCTTGTTTGCAAGATGATATCCTGTAGAACCGTATGAGTTGTGATTTTATTATTCCCTTAAATGTATGTTTAGGGTGGTAGCTGTGTTTATGGAGTAAAGCGTGTGTGTCTGTTGGTTTGAAGTAGACTCTGGTTTGTAGTGTTTTCTGTGGTTGGTTGTTATTACTGAAAAAACTGTTGTGTCTAGGAAGTTGACTTCATGGATGAATTGTGTATTTAATCTTGATGGATGAATGATGGCTGTTGAGAATGTTTATAAAGTCTGTGAATAATTGAATGTCGTGAGGCCAGGCTCCTATTATGTCATCTAAGAAACGGTAATAAAAGGTGGGTTGATATGGACACTTGGCCAGTGCCTCTCTCTCCCATTCAGCCATGTATATATTGGCGTAAGCAGGTGCAAATTTTTACCCATAGCTGTTCCCTCCACCTGAAGGTAATAGTGGTCGTTGAATAAAAAGTCATTGCTAGTCAGGCTGATTTCTAATAGTTGTAATATTTCTTTGTCCGGTCTAGTGTTGTCTGGGTATCTCTTAAAGATATTTCTAATTGCTTGAATTCCTGTTGCTGTATTTATATTCGTATATAGGCTATCAATATCTATTGTGAATATGTGGGTGTGGGAGGGAACAACTATGGGTCCAATCCTCTCCATAAAGTGGTACGTGTCCCTTAGAAAGCTGGGGTGCCTGGTGGAGAGAGGGTTAATATGATGATCTATATATTGAGAGATGTTATAAGATTCACTATTGCAGTCGGATACAATCGGTCTGCCAGGAGGAACTTCAAAGGGAATTGTCCATGTCGCTGGTTCCTTGTGTACTTTTAACAGTAAGTAAAATAGTCTGGGTCGGGGTGTCTGTACCGTAGAGAAAGTCCCGTTGTTTTGCTGTGATGTAGTGTAGGTCATAGAGTCTTTTTATTATTGTCCTTAACTGTGTCTGTGTCTGTGGTTGTATACTGTTTTCTATTGGTTTGTAATGTTTGGTGTTTGATAACTGTCTATTGGCTTCATACATGTATTGATGTGTATCTAATATGACTATTTTTGACCCTTTGTCTGCTGGTTTGATGATTATGTGTGGGTTATTTTTAAGTTGTTGTATTGCCTGTCTTTCTACCTGTGTGAGGTTATCCTCCCTATCCGTGTGAATCTGATGGTTGTGAAGTGTGTTCTTGTCTGTTCTAATTAGTCTCCTGATTCTACCATCTATCTGGGAGGTTTTAGGTTCCCAGGTAGATGGTAAAGTAAATGGTTGGTGGTTGTCGCTCATGCTAGTAGTCAAAGTAGTCCAACAATTTGAGTCGCCTATGATATTTGTGAGTGTCCCTTTGAAGTTCCTCCCAGTCAAATTTGTTTGGGCGAGGGATGAATGTCAACCCTCTCTCCAGGAGCTGTGTTTGTGCTGCTGTGGGGATGAAGGATTTGGAAAGGTTCATGATGTTCGATGTTGACTGGTCCGCTGCTCCCTTGGTGGAGGATCTGCACCGGCTACTAGGGAAGGAAGGAAATTGAGAGAAAGGCCATTTCTATCCAGACTGTGGCTTGTGGTTAGTGTAAATTTAGCTGTCTGCACCAGTGTTGGAAAGATGAGCTCCGCTGTGGTGGATGTCCAGTGTATGAGATCTGTTGTTGTGTGAAATGTGTCTTGTGGAATCTCTAATAGGTTGGAAAGTTAGTGGTGATGTAACCGCTGATGATCTTAAGGTTTCTCTTCTGCTGTGGAGTAAGAAGAGGTGAATGGCTGATGACCGGGATGTATATTGTTGCGCTTGGGAATGTTTTCTTTGCCTCCTTGTGCATAACTGACAACTGTTTTAGTGATGTTTGGAATGGGTCGTGGATCCTTGTTGTTCAAGCCCACCGAGAGAACAACAGTCGCCGTGGTCTGTATGTATGGGTGTTTTCTCCAGTACCTTTGTGAGGTGATAGAATGTTGCCCTGGGTAACTGTCGACTTGGATGTTGGGGTTATTGAATGGTGGGATCCGGTTGAGGTTTGAATCTCCTATGATGAGTGTTGGTGTGTGTCCTCAATGTTCCAATCTGCCACCTTATAGTTCGGCCTGGCCCTGTGATAGAAGGGTTTTTGTGAAGTGTGTGTAAGTGTGGGCTGTGGTTGGGGTTGAGGCTGGGATTGTGGTTGTGGTGGGGATGATGGTGGGTAATTTGAGGCGCCAGTTGTACAGGGGTCCTGGACAGGCAGAGGCACCATGATATTTTGTTTTTGTGGGGTTCGGATTTGGGAGCTTTGGGGTGTTGCCCATTTTCTTGCTCCTTTATTCATCATCATCTGCCCCTTGAGTTGCCCCTGTCCTTGTCTGTACCCCTGGCCTGGCGCCTCCTGTGGGTGAAAGAGGAGCGGATGTAATTATGTCTTTAATATTATTGATACATTACCCTTTACTCTTTGTGGCCAGTGTTTTGTTTGATGGGTGTAGCTATGGGTGTGCGAGTTTCTGTTTGACTGTTAGCTGTGTGATGAACCTGGGCTCTGATAGGATGGGCTGCTTGTGGAGTAGGAGGACCCACTGGACTTGTCCATTTCCTCTCCTCAGTTGTAGGGGGTTCTATTGTTGCCTCTTTTTGATTGGAGGGGGGAGAAGCCGTTAAAGTGGATGTTGAGGGTGGAGAGTGGAGATGTGTTTTGGAGAGAGTCTGTGTGCGAGGGCTATAGGTTTCACTCAGGGTCGGTTGTTTTCCCAGTGATAGTGTCCGTATGTACGATGGTTGTCTTTTTGGCAGGGGATGAGGTTTTGACAAAGGTGGAAATTCCTCTGCTGAGGAGAGAGGTGGCACTGGGGTTGGAGTTGGTAGCGCTGGCCGGGAGTTTGTGGTGGGGTGTTTTCTATAGCTTCCGTGTATGTGGTTGATCTTGTATTGTGTTCGTCCTGTATGGTTGTTTGTTGAGAAGAGGGGTGACCTGAGGGCATTTGAAGGTGGTTTCTACTCTAATGATGGTGGTGGGTGTCAGTTTATGCTTGTACTTTATGTGCCCAGCCCATTGCTATGGTCAGTGCCAGAGTATTGGGTGTGTTTATTTGTTGTGTAATGGTGTGGGTGATTGACTGGTAATGAGTCTGGAGTATGTGCATGTTGTTTTGCATCCACTGGTGTGTGTTCTGTGATAGTTTTGTTGTGGTGTAGTCTGTGGGTGAGGATGGTTTGATAAAGTTGGTGACCCGATGCACCTGTCTCATCATACCAGTAGGGAATGCACAATTTTTATGCCTTCTCCACCACTTCCATGTGGTGGGTTGCCTGTATTAATTTAAAATACAGTTTGGCCGCCTGCCTTGTCTCCTCATCTGGGGGTTTGTATAGGCCAGGCTGTCTGTATGCATAGGGTTGGGGTTGTGATATCCTGCCATGTGATGTGGTTGTCAAATTCCTCAATGACTGCATGGTTACTAAACCATGAGGCTAAAATACCTAAGTCCTGTACTTCCTAGTTAAAACAATACAACCAGGGTGTTCTCAGTCGAGGAGGACTGGACAGTGTAATTCAAAAAAGCAAGGCAATACTATATTTAGAATAAAGATGTGAAGGCCTGAACTGCACGAGACTTTTGGTGCTGCTCAGGGCCAGTCCTTACCGCTTTGTTCTTTGTATGCCGGGTTATTGAGATATGGAGGTGGAGATGAGGCTACCAGTTGTTTCTTGGTGTTCCCAGTTCCAGGGCTGGGGCTGTGATCCGTTGTTCTTTGTTAGAGTCCAATCCTGTTAAAAGATCTGGTTCCAGAGGTTAAAATCCAGATGGTTTTTCAAGTGTCTATGCACTTTAGGCAATGAGCTCCCCTTATCCCTCCACATCTTGAATCTAAAACTTAACTTTTAATGCTATTGGTTAAAATCAAAAGTGATTAAAAGCCAAACAATGTTTAAAATCCACTGTGAAGTCCTGTTTCCAAACCCTGACGTTTCGCAGAGTTTTCTGCTTCCTCAGAGGGATCTTTCCTCGACTGAGAACACCCCGTGCCCTTTTTAAAATGGGAGCAATTAGGAGGGAGAGACTCCAACCACTGCTCCCAAAGTGGGCGCTTCTATCTTCCTGTTCCCTATTGGTCCGATTTACCCGTGGGAGCTACTCAAAGGCGGGAAAATTATTGCATTTTAAGGGCTTGTATGTTAAACTCCTCTTTCTTCTGTTTGCTTTTTCAGTTCAGTTTCAAGGCTTTGTTATAAATGAACCTGGCAATATCCCCACCCATACCTTATATCCATTAAATTGCATCTTTGTCATCATAGTCCCTCCTTTGTCTCAGTATTTCCTCTCTGATACTTTATTTCCTGTCTTTCCCTCCCTACTCCATCCCTATCTTGTTATTCTGTTCAGTTCTACTACATTTTCTATTATTCTGTACATTTGTATCCCTTAGTTGTTGTGTGTGGTTCTGTATCTGGGCACTATGCAATCCCTCTGGCACAATGAGACAAATCAAAGAAATAAAAATAAATAACCGTGTTGGGGGAAAAAGAAGGTTGATCCAATGTTATATATTGCTGTAATTCATGGGCGCTTATTGCTCTCTCGGCGGGTCCGGACGTGGATGACCTGTGGACAGCGGAAGAGCAACACACCACACAAGGAGCAGAAACCAGCACCCGAGGGCAGCACCACACTTGTAGAGGGACAACACAGGGATGGCACGGGCTAGGGTTAGGTTTTGAATATCATTGTGTTTTATATCAACTCATTTGTTTTTCGTTGCACAGGCCTATCTCCTGTTTATCCCCTCTTAGTGATGTATTGTGTTGCATGTAGTGCTTTAAAAGGCCCGTAGGTGTCCTCCTAAGATCTTAAATAAACTGGAAGTGAGTTCTAAAATGATTGCTTTTCTGGGTGACAGTGCAGGGTCTATTGTGGTGAGCGATGTATTCAACCATAGTGCTGTTAAATATGAACATAAAAGCAACATTGTGCATTCAGCTGGTTTGGTTTTATTCTGTAAAAAGAAGGGAAAAGCCTAAAAACAGGAAATTCCAGACTAAAACAAATAAAACATCAATATATAGAGTTTAAATAAAACCATGTTCTGCTCCATCCATTTTCCTGTCTGTTAAAACCCATTTTCTAAAACTTCTGCTCAGGCCACTTGGTGTTATAGTCCTCAGGCGCTGGATCCACTCCTGCTCTACTCCTCCTCCGCTGCCCACAGGTCCAGCCCAAGTGTGCCTGTAGCCCTGATATTGTGAGATGAGTGATGGGGTGCTCCTGGAAATGGGTTATCAGTGCCGCTTTGTAGGTGTGCCCTTTTGATATTATACAGGTGTTGTTTGAGTCTGGTTTCTATGGTGTGTTTGGTTTCTCCGATGTATTGTTTATTGCAGAGTGTGCATGTAATGATATAAATGACGTTGTGTGTGTTCAATGAGTATGTTTCTTGTACTGGTGCTGATGTGTGGCTGTGTGTGTTTGTAATAAACTTTATCTGTCGAAAATGAGAATTGTGAGATTTGGGGTCTTGTGGTGGCTTACTGCTAAATCTTGCTTTGGTGAGGAGGTCCTTTAAGTTTTTGTTTTTTCTGAAGGCTGAAATTATTCTGTATGGTTTGAGTGGTATGTAAGTGTGCTGAACTGTAGCGAAGTTGTGTTTGATTGATTGATGTAGGGTCTGATTCTATGTGAAAATGTGGTTACTAGGGGGATGATGATTGTCTGCTGATTGAGTATTGAGGAAGTGTTACGGTTTGGTGATTGGTGCAGATCACTACCCATCGGGGAGTCAGGATTAGGGTCAAGGAGGGAGATAGGGTTAGGTTAGGATGAGAACCCTGGTTAGGTAATGGTGAAGGTTAAGGTTAGGAGTGAAGTTTGGGGAGAGGTTAAGGTTAGGAGTGGGGTTTGGGGAGAGGTTAAGGTTAGGAGTGGGTTTGGGGAGAGGTTAAGGTTAGGAGTAGGGTTTGGGGAGAGGTTAAGGTTAGGAGTAGGGTTTGGGGAGAGGTTAAGGTTAGGAGTAGGGTTTGGGGAGAGGTTAAGGTTAGGGAGTAGGGTTTGGGGAGAGGTTAAGGTTAGGAGTGAGGTTTGGGGAGAGGTTAAGGTTAGGAGTAGGGTTTGGGGAGAGGTTAAGGTTAGGAGTGGGGTTTGGGGAGAGGTTAAGGTTAGGAGTAGGGTTTGGGGAGAGGTTAAGGCTAGGAGTAGGGTTTGGGGAGAGGTTAAGGTTAGGAGTGGGTTTGGGAGAGGTTAAGGTTAGGAGTAGGGTTTGGGGAGAGGTTAAGGTTAGGAGTAGGGTTTGGGGAGAGGTTAAGGTTAGGAGTAGGATTGAGGTTAAGGTTAGGAGAGGTGGATGATTTGATGTGGTCTGTAATGTTGGGGGAATGGGAGGAGGGCGCCAATGTGTTATTTTTGATGGTTCTTAAAATCGCTTTTGAATATCCTCTTTTCCTAAGTGCGTGGAATAGTGTATTTATTGCATATTCCAGGTCTTGTTTGCAAGATGATATCCTGTAGAACCGTATGAGTTGTGATTTTATTATTCCCTTAAATGTATGTTTAGGTGGTAGCTGTGTTTATGGAGTAAAGCGTGTGTGTCTGTTGGTTTGAAGTAGACTCTGGTTTGTAGTGTTTTCTGTGGTTGGTTGTTATTACTGAAAAAACTGTTGTGTCTAGGAAGTTGACTTCTTGGATGAATTGTGTATTTAATCTTGATGGATGAATGATGGCTGTTGAGAATGTTTATAAAGTCTGTGAATAATTGAATGTCGTGAGGCCAGGCTCCTATTATGTCATCTAAGAAACGGTAATAAAAGGTGGGTTGATATGGACACTTGGCCAGTGCCTCTCTCTCCCATTCAGCCATGTATATATTGGCGTAAGCAGGTGCAAATTTTTTACCCATAGCTGTTCCTCCACCTGAAGGTAATAGTGGTCGTTGAATAAAAAGTCATTGCTAGTCAGGCTGATTTCTAATAGTTGTAATATTTCTTTGTCCGGTCTAGTGTTGTCTGGGTATCTCTTAAAGATATTTCTAATTGCTTGAATTCCTGTTGCTGTATTTATATTCAGATATAGGCTATCAATATCTATTGTGAATATGTGGGTGTGGGAGGGAACAACTATGGGTCCAATCCTCTCCATAAAGTGGTACGTGTCCCTTAGAAAGCTGGGGTGCCTGGTGGAGAGAGGGTTAATATGATGATCTATATATTGAGAGATGTTATAAGATTCACTATTGCAGTCGGATACAATCGGTCTGCCAGGAGGAACTTCAAAGGGAATTGTCCATGTCGCCGGTTCCTTGTGTACTTTTAACAGTAAGTAAAATAGTCTGGGTCGTGGGGTGTCTGTACCGTAGAGAAAGTCCCGTTGTTTTGCTGTGATGTAGTGTAGGTCATAGAGTCTTTTTATTATTGTCCTTAACTGTGTCTGTGTCTGTGGTTGTATACTGTTTTCTATTGGTTTGTAATGTTTGGTGTTTGATAACTGTCTATTGGCTTCATACATGTATTGATGTGTATCTAATATGACTATTTTTGACCCTTTGTCTGCTGGGTTTGATGATTATGTGTGGGTTATTTTTAAGTTGTTGTATTGCCTGTCTTTCTACCTGTGTGAGGTTATCCTCCCTATCCGTGTGAATCTGATGGTTGTGAAGTGTGTTCTTGTCTGTTCTAATTAGTCTCTGATTCTACCATCTATCTGGGAGGTTTTAGGTTCCCAGGTAGATGGTAAAGTAAATGGTTGGTGGTTGTCGCTCATGCTAGTAGTCAAAGTAGTCCAACAATTTGAGTCGCCTATGATATTTGTGAGTGTCCCTTTGAAGTTCCTCCCAGTCAAATTTGTTTGGGCGAGGGATGAATGTCAACCCTCTCTCCAGGAGCTGTGTTTGTGCTGCTGTGGGGATGAAGGATTTGGAAAGGTTCATGATGTTCGATGTTGACTGGTCCGCTGCTCCCTTGGTGGAGGATCTGCACCGGCTACTAGGGAAGGAAGGAAATTGAGAGAAAGGCCATTTCTATCCAGACTGTGGCTTGTGGTTAGTGTAAATTTAGCTGTCTGCACCAGTGTTGAAAGATGAGCTCCGCTGTGGTGGATGTCCAGTGTATGAGATCTGTTGTTGTGTGAAATGTGTCTTGTGGAATCTCTAATAGGGTTGGAAAGTTAGTGGTGATGTAACCGCTGATGATCTTAAGGTTTCTCTTCTGCTGTGGAGTAAGAAGAGGTGAATGGCTGATGACCGGGATGTATATTGTTGCGCTTGGGAATGTTTTCTTTGCCTCCTTGTGCATAACTGACAACTGTTTTAGTGATGTTTGGAATGGGTCGTGATCCTTGTTGTTCAAGCTCACCGAGAGAACAACAGTCGCCGTGTCTGTATGTATGGGTGTTTTCTCCAGTACCTTTGTGAGGTGATAGAATGTTGCCCCTGGGTAACTGTCCACTTGGATGTTGGGGTTATTGAATGGTGGGATCCGGTTGAGGTTTGAATCTCCTATGATGAGTGTTGGTGTGTGTCCTCAATGTTCCAATCTGCCACCTTATAGTTCGGCCTGGCCCTGTGATAGAAGGGTTTTTGTGAAGTGTGTGTAAGTGTGGGCTGTGGTTGGGGTTGAGGCTGGGATTGTGGTTGTGGTGGGGATGATGGTGGGTAATTTGAGGCGCCAGTTGTACAGGGTCCTGGACAGGCAGAGGCACCATGATATTTTGTTTTTGTGGGGGTTCGGATTTGGGAGCTTTGGGGTGTTGCCCATTTTCTTGCCCTTTATTCATCATCATCTGCCCCTTGAGTTGCCCTCTGTCCTTGTCTGTACCCTGGCCTGGCGCCTCCTGTGGGTGAAAGAGGAGCGGATGTAATTATGTCTTTTAATATTATTGATACATTACCCTTTACTCTTTGTGGCCAGTGTTTTGTTTGATGGGTGTAGCTATGGGTGTGCGAGTTTCTGTTTGACTGTTAGCTGTGTGATGAACCTGGGCTCTGATAGGATGGGCTGCTTGTGGAGTAGGAGGACCCACTGGACTTGTCCATTTCCTCTCCTCAGTTGTAGGGGGTTCTATTGTTGCCTCTTTTGATTGGAGGGGGAGAAGCCATAAAGTGGATGTTGAGGGTGGAGAGTGGAGATGTGTTTTGGAGAGAGTCTGTGTGCAAAGTAGGGCTATAGGTTTCACTCAGGGTCGGTTGTTTTCCCAGTGATAGTGTCCGTATGTACGATGGTTGTCTTTTGGCAGGGGATGAGGTTTTGACAAAGGTGGAAATTCCTCTGCTGAGGAGAGAGGTGGCACTGGGGTTGGAGTTGGTAGCGCTGGCCGGGAGTTTGTGGTGGGGTGTTTTCTATAGCTTCCGGTGTATGTGGTTGATCTTGTATTGTGTCTGTCTGCATGGTTGTTTGTTGAGAAGAGGGGGTGACCTGAGGGCATTTGAAGGTGGTTTCTACCTAATGATGGTGGTGGGTGTCAGTTTATGCTTGTACTTTATGTGCCCAGCCCATTGCTATGGTCAGTGCCAGAGTATTGGGTGTGTTTATTTGTTGTGTAATGGTGTGGGTGATTGACTGGTAATGAGTCTGGAGTATGTGCATGTTGTTTTGCATCCACTGGTGTGTGTTCTGTGATAGTTTTGTTGTGGTGTAGTCTGTGGGTGAGGATGGTTTGATAAAGTTGGTGACCCGATGCACCTGTCTCATCATACCAGTAGGGAATGCACAATTTTTAAGTGCCTTCTCCACCACTTCCATGTGGTGGGTTGCCTGTATTAATTTAAAATACAGTTTGGCCGCCTGCCTTGTCTCCTCATCTGGGGTTTGTATAGGCCAGGCTGTCTGTATGCATAGGGTTGGGGTTGTGATATCCTGCCATGTGATGTGGTTGTCAAATTCTCAATGACTGCATGGTTACTAAACCATGAGGCTAAAATACCTAAGTCCTGTACTTCCTAGTTAAAACAATACAACCAGGGTGTTCTCAGTCGAGGAGGACTGGACAGTGTAATTCAAAAAGCAAGGCAATACTATATTTAGAATAAAGATGTGAAGGCCTGAACTGCACGAGACTTTGGTGCTGCTCAGGCCAGTCCTTACCGCCTTGTTCTTTGTATGCCGGGTTATTGAGATATGGAGGTGGAGATGAGGCTACCAGTTGTTTCTTGGTGTTCCCAGTTCCAGGGCTGGGGCTGTGATCCGTTGTTCTTTGTTAGAGTCCAATCCTGTTAAAAGATCTGGTTCCAGAGGTTAAAATCCAGATGGTTTTTCAAGTGTCTATGCACTTTAGGCAATGAGCTCCCCCTTATCCCTCCACATCTTGAATCTAAAACTTAACTTTTAATGCTATTGGTTAAAATCAAAAAGTGATTAAAAGCCAAACAATGTTTAAAATCCACTGTGAAGTCCTGTTTCCAAACCCTGACGTTTCGCAGAGTTTTCTGCTTCCTCAGAGGGATCTTTTCCTCGACTGAGAACACCCCGTGCCCTTTTAAAATGGGAGCAATTAGGAGGGAGAGACCCAACCACTGCTCCCAAAGTGGGCGCTTTATCTTCCTGTTCCCCTATTGGTCCGATTTACCCGTGGGAGCTACTCAAAGGCGGGAAAATTATTGCATTTTAAGGGCTTGTATGTTAAACTCCTCTTTCTTCTGTTTGCTTTTCAGTTCAGTTTCAAGGCTTTGTTATAAATGAACCTGGCAATATCCCCACCCATACCTTATATCCATTAAATTGCATCTTTGTCATCATAGTCCCTCCTTTGTCTCAGTATTTCCTCTCTGATACTTTATTTCCTGTCTTTCCCTCCCTACTCCATCCCTATCTTGTTATTCTGTTCAGTTCTACTACATTTTCTATTATTCTGTACATTTGTATCCCTTAGTTGTTGTGTGTGGTTCTGTATCTGGGCACTATGCAATCCCTCTGGCACAATGAGACAAATCAAAGAAATAAAAATAAATAACCGTGTTGGGGGAAAAAAGAAGGTTGATCCAATGTTATATATTGCTGTAATTCACCGCGCTTATTGCTCTCTTCGGGTCCGGACGTGGATGACCTGTGGACAGCGGAAGAGCAACACACCACACAAGGAGCAGAAACCAGCACCCGAGGGCAGCACCACACTTGTAGAGGGACAACACAGGGATGGCACGGGCTAGGGTTAGGTTTTGAATATCATTGTGTTTTATATCAACTCATTTGTTTTTCGTTGCACAGGCCTATCTCCTGTTTATCCCCTCTTAGTGATGTATTGTGTTGCATGTAGTGCTTTAAAAAGGCCCGTGAGGTGTCCTCCTAAGATCTTAAATAAACTGAAGTGAGTTCTAAAATGATTGCTTTTCTGGGTGACAGTGCAGGGTCTATTGTGGTGAGCGATGTATTCAACCATAGTGCTGTTAAATATGAACATAAAAGCAACATTGTGCATTCAGCTGGTTTGGTTTTATTCTGTAAAAAGAAGGGAAAAGCCTAAAAACAGGAAATTCCAGACTAAAACAAATAAAACATCAATATATAGAGTTTAAATAAAACCATGTTCTGCTCCATCCATTTTCCTGTCTGTTAAAACCCATTTTCTAAAACTTCTCGCTCAGGCCACTTGGTGTTATAGTCCTCAGGCGCTGGATCCACTCCTGCTCTACTCCTCCTCCGCTGCCCACAGGTCCAGCCCAAGTGTGCCTGTAGCCCTGATATTGTGAGATGAGTGATGGGGTGCTCCTGGAAATGGGTTATCAGTGCCGCTTGTAGGTGTGCCCTTTGATATTATACAGGTGTTGTTTGAGTCTGGTTTCTATGGTGTGTTTGGTTTCTCCGATGTATTGTTTATTGCAGAGTGTGCATGTAATGATATAAATGACGCTGTGTGTGTTCAATGAGTATGTTTCTTGTACTGGTGCTGATGTGTGGCTGTGTGTGTTTGTAATAAACTTTATCTGTCTAAAATGAGAATTGTGAGATTTGGGGGTCTTGTGGTGGCTTACTGCTAAATCTTGCTTTGGTGAGGAGGTCCTTTAAGTTTTTGTTTTTTCTGAAGGCTGAAATTATTCTGTATGGTTTGAGTGGTATGTAAGTGTGCTGAACTGTAGCGAAGTTGTGTTTGATTGATTGATGTAGGGGTCTGATTCTATGTGAAAATGTGGTTACTAGGGGATGATGATTGTCTGCTGATTGAGTATTGAGGAAGTGTTACGGTTTGGTGATTGGTGCAGATCACTACCCATCGGGAGTCAGGATTAGGTCAAGGAGGGAGATAGGGGTTAGGTTAGGATGAGAACCCTGGTTAGGTAATGGTGAAGGTTAAGGTTAGGAGTGAAGTTTGGGGAGAGGTTAAGGTTAGGAGTGGGTTTGGGGAGAGGTTAAGGTTAGGAGTGGGGTTTGGGAGAGGTTAAGGTTAGGAGTAGGGTTTGGGGAGAGGTTAAGGTTAGGAGTAGGGTTTGGGGAGAGGTTAAGGTTAGGAGTAGGGTTTGGGGAGAGGTTAAGGTTAGGAGTAGGGTTTGGGAGAGGTTAAGGTTAGGAGTGAGGTTTGGGGAGAGGTTAAGGTTAGGAGTAGGGTTTGGGGAGAGGTTAAGGTTAGGAGTGGGGTTTGGGGAGAGGTTAAGGTTAGGAGTAGGGTTTGGGGAGAGGTTAAGGCTAGGAGTAGGGTTTGGGGAGAGGTTAAGGTTAGGAGTGGGTTTGGGGAGAGGTTAAGGTTAGGAGTAGGGTTTGGGGAGAGGTTAAGGTTAGGAGTAGGGTTTGGGGGAGAGGTTAAGGTTAGGAGTAGGATTGAGGTTAAGGTTAGAGAGGTGGATGATTTGATGTGGTCTGTGCGTGTTGGGGGAATGGGAGGGAGGGCGCCAATGTGTTATTTTTGATGGTTCTTAAAATCGCTTTGAATATCCTCTTTTCCTAAGTGCGTGGAATAGTGTATTTATTGCATATTCCAGGTCTTGTTTGCAAGATGATATCCTGTAGAACCGTATGAGTTGTGATTTTATTATTCCTTAAATGTATGTTTAGGTGGTAGCTGTGTTTATGGAGTAAAGCGTGTGTCTGTTGGTTTGAAGTAGACTCTGGTTTGTAGTGTTTTCTGTGGTTGGTTGTTATTACTGAAAAAACTGTTGTGTCTAGGAAGTTGACTTCTTATGGATGAATTGTGTATTTAATCTTGATGGATGAATGATGGCTGTTGAGAATGTTTATAAAGTCTGTGAATAATTGAATGTCGTGGAGGCCAGGCTCCTATTATGTCATCTAAGAAACGGTAATAAAAGGTGGGTTGATATGGACACTTGGCCAGTGCCTCTCTCTCCCATTCAGCCATGTATATATTGGCGTAAGCAGGTGCAAATTTTTACCCATAGCTGTTCCTCTCCACCTGAAGGTAATAGTGGTCGTTGAATAAAAAGTCATTGCTAGTCAGGCTGATTTCTAATAGTTGTAATATTTCTTTGTCCGGTCTAGTGTTGTCTGGGTATCTCTTAAAGATATTTCTAATTGCTTGAATTCCTGTTGCTGTATTTATATTCGTATATAGGCTATCAATATCTATTGTGAATATGTGGGTGTGGGAGGGAACAACTATGGGTCCAATCCTCTCCATAAAGTGGTACGTGTCCCTTAGAAAGCTGGGGTGCCTGGTGGAGAGAGGGTTAATATGATGATCTATATATTGAGAGATGTTATAAGATTCACTATTGCAGTCGGATACAATCGGTCTGCCAGAGGAACTTCAAAGGGAATTGTCCATGTCGCCGGTTCCTTGTGTACTTTAACAGTAAGTAAAATAGTCTGGGTCGTGGGGTGTCTGTACCGTAGAGAAAGTCCCGTTGTTTTGCTGTGATGTAGTGTAGGTCATAGAGTCTTTTTATTATTGTCCTTAACTGTGTCTGTGTCTGTGGTTGTATACTGTTTTCTATTGGTTTGTAATGTTTGGTGTTTGATAACTGTCTATTGGCTTCATACATGTATTGATGTGTATCTAATATGACTATTTTTGACCCTTTGTCTGCTGGTTTGATGATTATGTGTGGGTTATTTTTAAGTTGTTGTATTGCCTGTCTTTCTACCTGTGTGAGGTTATCCTCCCTATCCGTGTGAATCTGATGGTTGTGAAGTGTGTTCTTGTCTGTTCTAATTAGTCTCCTGATTCTACCATCTATCTGGGAGGTTTTAGGTTCCCAGGTAGATGGTAAAGTAAATGGTTGGTGGTTGTCGCTCATGCTGTAGTCAAAGTAGTCCAACAATTTGAGTCAGTCTATGATATTTGTGAGTGTCCCTTTGAAGTTCCTCCCAGTCAAATTTGTTTGGGCGAGGGATGAATGTCAACCCTCTCTCCAGGAGCTGTGTTTGTGCTGCTGTGGGGATGAAGGATTTGGAAAGGTTCATGATGTTCGATGTTGACTGGTCCGCTGCTCCCTTGGTGGAGGATCTGCACCGGCTACTAGGAAGGAAGGAAATTGAGAGAAAGGCCATTTCTATCCAGACTGTGGCTTGTGGTTAGTGTAAATTTAGCTGTCTGCACCAGTGTTGGAAAGATGAGCTCCGCTGTGGTGGATGTCCAGTGTATGAGATCTGTTGTTGTGTGAAATGTGTCTTGTGGAATCTCTAATAGGTTGGAAAGTTAGTGGTGATGTAACCGCTGATGATCTTAAGGTTTCTCTTCTGCTGTGGAGTAAGAAGAGGTGAATGGCTGATGACCGATGTATATTGTTGCGCTTTGGGAATGTTTTCTTTGCCTCCTTGTGCATAACTGACAACTGTTTTAGTGATGTTTGGAATGGGTCGTGATCCTTGTTGTTCAAGCCCACCGAGAGAACAACAGTCGCCGTGGTCTGTATGTATGGGTGTTTTCTCCAGTACCTTGTGAGGTGATAGAATGTTGCCCTGGGTAACTCGGGTCGACTTGGATGTTGGGGTTATTGAATGGTGGGATCCGGTTGAGGTTTGAATCTCCTATGATGAGTGTTGGTGTGTGTCCTCAATGTTCCAATCTGCCACCTTATAGTTCGGCCTGGCCCTGTGATAGAAGGGTTTTTGTGAAGTGTGTGTAAGTGTGGGCTGTGGTTGGGGTTGAGGCTGGGATTGTGGTTGTGGTGGGATGATGGTGGGTAATTTGAGGCGCCAGTTGTACAGGGGTCCTGGACAGGCAGAGGCACCATGATATTTTGTTTTTGTGGGGGTTCGGATTTGGGAGCTTTGGGGTGTTGCCCATTTTCTTGCTCCTTTATTCATCATCATCTGCCCCTTGAGTTGCCCTGTCCTTGTCTGTACCCTGGCCTGGCGCCTCCTGTGGGTGAAAGAGGAGCGGATGTAATTATGTCTTTTAATATTATTGATACATTACCCTTTACTCTTTGTGGCCAGTGTTTTGTTTGATGGGTGTAGCTATGGGTGTGCGTAGTTTCTGTTTGACTGTTAGCTGTGTGATGAACCTGGGCTCTGATAGGATGGGCTGCTTGTGGAGTAGGAGGACCCACTGACTTGTCCATTTCCTCTCCTCAGTTGTAGGGGGTTCTATTGTTGCCTCTCTTTTTTGATTGGAGGGGGGAGAAGCCGTTAAAGTGGATGTTGAGGGTGGAGAGTGGAGATGTGTTTTGGAGAGAGTCTGTGTGCGAGGGCTATAGGTTTCACTCAGGGTCGGTTGTTTTCCCAGTGATAGTGTCCGTATGTACGATGGTTGTCTTTTGGCAGGGATGAGGTTTTGACAAAGGTGGAAATTCCTCTGCTGAGGAGAGAGGTGGCACTGGGGTTGGAGTTGGTAGCGCTGGCCGGGAGTTTGTGGTGGGGTGTTTTCTATAGCTTCCGTGTATGTGGTTGATCTTGTATTGTGTTCGTCCAGATGGTTGTTTGTTGAGAAGAGGGGGTGACCTGAGGGCATTTGAAGGTGGTTTCTACTCTAATGATGGTGGTGGGTGTCAGTTTATGCTTGTACCTCTTATGTGCCCAGCCCATTGCTATGGTCAGTGCCAGAGTATTGGGTGTGTTTATTTGTTGTGTAATGGTGTGGGTGATTGACTGGTAATGAGTCTGGAGTATGTGCATGTTGTTTTGCATCCACTGGTGTGTGTTCTGTGATAGTTTTGTTGTGGTGTAGTCTGTGGGTGAGGATGGTTTGATAAAGTTGGTGACCCGATGCACCTGTCTCATCATACCAGTAGGGAATGCACAATTTTTATGCCTTCTCCACCACTTCCATGTGGTGGGTTGCCTGTATTAATTTAAAATACAGTTTGGCCGCCTGCCTTGTCTCTCATCTGGGGTTTGTATAGGCCAGGCTGTCTGTATGCATAGGGTTGGGGTTGTGATATCCTGCCATGTGATGTGGTTGTCAAATTCCTCAATGACTGCATGGTTACTAAACCATGAGGCTAAAATACCTAAGTCCTGTACTTCCTAGTTAAAACAATACAACCAGGGTGTTCTCAGTCGAGGAGGACTGGACAGTGTAATTCAAAAAGCAAGGCAATACTATATTTAGAATAAAGATGTGAAGGCCTGAACTGCACGAGACTTTGGTGCTGCTCAGGGCCAGTCTCACCGCTTTGTTCTTTGTATGCCGGGTTATTGAGATATGGGAGGTGGAGATGAGGCTACCAGTTGTTTCTTGGTGTTCCCAGTTCCAGGGCTGGGGCTGTGATCCGTTGTTCTTTGTTAGAGTCCAATCCTGTTAAAAGATCTGGTTCCAGAGGTTAAAATCCAGATGGTTTTTCAAGTGTCTATGCACTTTAGGCAATGAGCTCCCCCTTATCCCTCCACATCTTGAATCTAAAACTTAACTTTTAATGCTATTGGTTAAAATCAAAAAGTGATTAAAAGCCAAACAATGTTTAAAATCCACTGTGAAGTCCTGTTTCCAAACCCTGACGTTTCGCAGAGTTTTCTGCTTCCTCAGAGGGATCTTTTCCTCGACTGAGAACACCCCGTGCCCTTTTAAAATGGGAGCAATTAGGAGGGAGAGACCCAACCACTGCTCCCAAAGTGGGCGTTTCTATCTTCCTGTTCCCCTATTGGTCCGATTTACCCGTGGGAGCTACTCAAAGGCGGGAAAATTATTGCATTTTAAGGGCTTGTATGTTAAACTCCTCTTTCTTCTGTTTGCTTTTCAGTTCAGTTTCAAGGCTTTGTTATAAATGAACCTGGCAATATCCCCACCCATACCTTATATCCATTAAATTGCATCTTTGTCATCATAGTCCCTCCTTTGTCTCAGTATTTCCTCTCTGATACTTTATTTCTGTCTTTCCCTCCCTACTCCATCCCTATCTTGTTATTCTGTTCAGTTCTACTACATTTTCTATTATTCTGTACATTTGTATCCCTTAGTTGTTGTGTGTGGTTCTGTATCTGGGCACTATGCAATCCCTCTGGGCACAATGAGACAAATCAAAGAAATAAAAATAAATAACCGTGGTTGGGGGAAAAAAGAAGGTTGATCCAATGTTATATATTGCTGTAATTCACCGGCGCTTATTGCTCTCTCGGCGTGGTCCGGACGTGATGACCTGTGGACAGCGGAAGAGCAACACACCACACAAGGAGCAGAAACCAGCACCCGAGGGCAGCACCACACTTGTAGAGGGACAACACAGGGATGGCACGGGCTAGGGTTAGGTTTTGAATATCATTGTGTTTTATATCAACTCATTTGTTTTTTCGTTGCACAGGCCTATCTCCTGTTTATCCCCTCTTAGTGATGTATTGTGTTGCATGTAGTGCTTTAAAAAGGCCCGTGAGGTGTCCTCCTAAGATCTTAAATAAACTGAAGTGAGTTCTAAAATGATTGCTTTTCTGGGTGACAGTGCAGGGTCTATTGTGGTGAGCGATGTATTCAACCATAGTGCTGTTAAATATGAACATAAAAGCAACATTGTGCATTCAGCTGGTTTGGTTTTTATTCTGTAAAAGAAGGGAAAAGCCTAAAAACAGGAAATTCCAGACTAAAACAAATAAAACATCAATATATAGAGTTTAAATAAAACCATGTTCTGCTCCATCCATTTTCCTGTCTGTTAAAACCCATTTTCTAAAACTTCGCTCAGGCCACTTGGTGTTATAGTCCTCAGGCGCTGGATCCACTCCTGCTCTACCCTCCTCCGCTGCCCACAGGTCCAGCCCAAGTGTGCCTGTAGCCCTGATATTGTGAGATGAGTGATGGGGTGCTCCTGGAAATGGGTTATCAGTGCCGCTTGTAGGTGTGCCCTTTGATATTATACAGGTGTTGTTTGAGTCTGGTTTCTATGGTGTGTTTGGTTTCTCCGATGTATTGTTTATTGCAGAGTGTGCATGTAATGATATAAATGACGTTGTGTGTGTTCAATGAGTATGTTTCTTGTACTGGTGCTGATGTGTGGCTGTGTGTGTTTGTAATAAACTTTATCTGTCGAAAATGAGAATTGTGAGATTTGGGGTCTTGTGGTGGCTTACTGCTAAATCTTGCTTTGGTGAGGAGGTCCTTAAGTTTTTGTTTTTTCTGAAGGCTGAAATTATTCTGTATGGTTTGAGTGGTATGTAAGTGTGCTGAACTGTAGCGAAGTTGTGTTTGATTGATTGATGTAGGGTCTGATTCTATGTGAAAATGTGGTTACTAGGGGATGATGATTGTCTGCTGATTGAGTATTGAGGAAGTGTTACGTTTGGTGATTGGTGCAGATCACTACCCATCGGGAGTCAGGATTAGGGTCAAGGAGGGAGATAGGGGTTAGGTTAGGATGAGAACCCTGGTTAGGTAATGGTGAAGGTTAAGGTTAGGAGTGAAGTTTGGGGAGAGGTTAAGGTTAGGAGTGGCTTGGGGAGAGGTTAGGTTAGCTAGGGCTAGGCCAGGTTAGCCAGGCCAGGCCAGGCCAGGCCAGGCCAGGCCAGGCCAGGCCAGGCCAGGCCAGGCCAGGCCAGGCCAGGCCAGGCCAGGCCAGGCCAGGCCAGGCCAGGCCAGGCCAGGCCAGGCCAGGCCAGGCCAGGCCAGGCCAGGCCAGGCCAGGCCAGGCCAGGCCAGGCCAGGCCAGGCCAGGCCAGGCCACAGGTCAAGGTGTCAAATGTACAGGCCTACTGTACTGGACTGTACTGTACTGTACCAGGCCACTCAGGGCCAGGGCCAGGTGCCAAAAATGTACTGTACTGTAACAAAATGTACTGTGGTCTGTACTGTACTGTGCAGGCCAGGTGTAGGCCTGTAAGCCAGGCCAGGGCCAGGCAGGGCCAGGCCAGGCCAGGCCAGGCCAGGCTAGGCCAGGCCAGGCCAGGCCAGGCCAGGCTAGGCCAGGCCAGGCCAGGCCAGGCCAGGCCAGGGCCAGGCCAGGCCAGGCCAGGCCAGCCAGGCCAGGCCAGGCCAGGGCTAGGCCAGGCCAGGCCAGGCCAGGCCAGGCCAGGCCAGGCCAGGCCAGGCCAGGGCCAGGCCAGGCCAGGCTGAGGCTAGGCCAGGCCAGGCTAGGCCAGTGAGGCTGGGTGAGGAAAGGCTGAGGGCAGGCTTGGGGCCAGCTGTGCTGTGCTGTGCTGTGCTGTGCCAGCCAGGCTGTGCTGTGCTGTGCTGTGCTGTGCCAGGCCAGTGCTGTGCTGTGCCAGTGCTGTGCTGTGCTGTACAGCTGTGCTGTGCCAGTGCCAGGCCAGGCCAGGCCAGGCCAGGCCAGGCCAGGCCAGGCCAGGCCAGGCCAGGCCAGGCCAGGCCAGGCCAGGCCAGGCCAGGCCAGGCCAGCCAGGCCAGGCCAGGCCAGGCCAGGCCAGGCCAGGCCAGGCCAGGCCAGGCCAGGCCAGGCCAGGCCAGGCCAGGCCAGGCCAGGCCAGGCCAGGCCAGGCCAGGCCAGGCCAGGCCAGGCCAGGCCAGGCCAGGCCAGGCCAGGCCAGGCCAGGCCAGGCCAGGCCAGGCCAGGCCAGGCCAGGCCAGGCCAGGCCAGGCCAGGCCAGGCCAGGCCAGGCCAGGCCAGGCCAGGCCAGGCCAGGCCAGGCCAGGCCAGGCCAGGCCAGGCCAGGCCAGGCCAGGCCAGGCCAGGCCAGGCCAGGCCAGGCCAGGCTAGGCCAGGCTGTGCTAGGCTAGCCAGGCTGTGCTGTGCTGTGCCAGGCCAGGCCAGGCTAGGCTGTGCAGTGCTAGGCCAGGCTGTGCCAGTGCTAGTGCTGTGCTAGGCTGTGCTGTGCCAGGCCAGGCCAGGCCAGGCTAGGCTAGGCCAGGCCAGGCTAGGCCAGGCTAGGCTAGGCTAGGCCAGGCCAGGCCAGGCCAGGCCAGTGCTGTGCTGTGGCCAGGCCTGTGCCAGGCTGTGCTGTGCCAGGCCAGGCCAGGCCAGGCCAGGCCAGGCCAGGCCAGGCCAGGCCAGGCCAGGCCAGGCCAGGCCAGGCCAGGCCAGGCCAGGCCAGGCCAGGCCAGGCCAGGCCAGGCCAGGCCAGGCCAGGCCAGGCCAGGCCAGGCCAGGCCAGGCCAGGCCAGGCCAGGCCAGGCCAGGCCAGGCCAGGCCAGGCCAGGCCAGGCCAGGCCAGGCCAGGCCAGGCCAGGCCAGGCCAGGCCAGGCCAGGCCAGGCCAGGCCAGGCCAGGCCAGGCCAGGCCAGGCCAGGCCAGGCCAGGCCAGGCCAGGCCAGGCCAGGCCAGGCTAGGCCAGGCTGTGCCAGGCCAGGCTAGGCCAGGCCAGGCCAGGCCAGGCTAGGCCAGGCTAGGCTAGGCTAGGCTAGGCTAGGCTAGGCCAGGCTAGGCTAGGCTAGCTTAGCTAGGCTAGGCTAGGCTAGGCTAGGCTAGGCTAGGCTAGGCTAGGCTAGGCTAGGCTAGGCTAGGCTGTGCTAGGCTAGGCTAGGCTAGGCTGTGAGCCAGGCTAGGCTAGGCTAGCTAGGCCAGGCCAGGCCAGGTGCTGTGCTGTGCTGTGCTGTGCTGTGCTGTGCCAGGCCAGGCCAGGCTGTGCTGTGCTGTGCTGTGCCAGGCCAGGCCAGTGCTGTGCCAGGCCAGGCTGTGCTGTGCTGTGCCAGGCCAGGCTGTGCAGGCCAGGCCAGGCCAGGCTGTGCCAGTGCCAGGCTGTGCCAGGCCAGGCCAGGCCAGGCCAGGCCAGGCCAGGCCAGGCCAGGCCAGGCCAGGCCAGGCCAGGCCAGGCCAGGCCAGGCCAGGCCAGGCCAGGCCAGGCCAGGCCAGGCCAGGCCAGGCCAGGCCAGGCCAGGCCAGGCCAGGCCAGGCCAGGCCAGGCCAGGCCAGGCCAGGCCAGGCCAGGCCAGGCCAGGCCAGGCCAGGCCAGGCCAGGCCAGGCCAGGCCAGGCCAGGCCAGGCCAGGCCAGGCCAGGCCAGGCCAGGCTCAGGCCAGGCCAGGCCAGGCCAGGCCAGGCCAGGCCAGGCCAGGCCAGGCCAGGCCAGGCCAGGCCAGGCCAGGCCAGGCCAGGCCAGGCCAGGCCAGGCCAGGCCAGGCCAGGCCAGGCCAGCCAGGCCAGGCCAGGCCAGGCCAGGCCAGGCTAGGCCAGGCCAGGCCAGGCCAGGCTAGGCCAGGCCAGGCCAGGCCAGGCCAGGCTAGGCCAGGCCAGGCCAGGCCAGCCAGGCTGTGCTGTGCCAGGCCAGGCCAGGCCAGTGCTGTGCTGTGCTGTGCTGTGCCAGGCTGTGCTGTGCTGTGCTGTGCTGTGCTGTGCTGTGCTGTGCTGTGCTGTGCCAGGCCAGGCTGTGCTGTGCTGTGCTGTGCTGTGCTGTGCTGTGCCAGGCTGTGCTGTGCCAGGCCAGGCTGTGCCAGGCCAGGCCAGGCTGTGCTGTGCCAGGCCAGGCCAGGCCAGGCCAGGCCAGGCCAGGCCAGGCCAGGCCAGGCCAGGCCAGGCCAGGCCAGGCCAGGCCAGGCCAGGCCAGGCCAGGCCAGGCCAGGCCAGGCCAGGCCAGGCCAGGCCAGGCCAGGCCAGGCCAGGCCAGGCCAGGCCAGGCCAGGCCAGGCCAGGCCAGGCCAGGCCAGGCCAGGCCAGGCCAGGCCAGGCCAGGCCAGGCCAGGCCAGGCCAGGCCAGGCCAGGCCAGGCCAGGCCAGGCCAGGCCAGGCCAGGCCAGGCCAGGCCAGGCCAGGCCAGGCCAGGCCAGGCCAGGCCAGGCCAGGCCAGGCCAGGCCAGGCCAGTGCCAGGCCAGGCCAGGCCAGGCCAGGCCAGGCCAGGCCAGGCCAGGCCAGGCCAGGCCAGGCCAGGCCAGGCAGGCCAGGCCAGGCCAGGCCAGGCCAGGCCAGGCCAGGCCAGGCTAGGCTAGGCCAGGCCAGGCCAGGCCAGGCTAGGCCAGGCCAGGCCAGGCCAGGCTAGGCCAGGCTGTGCAGGCTGCTGTGCTGTGCTGTGCTGTGCCAGGCTGTGCTGTGCTGTGCTGTGCTGTGCTGTGCTGTGCTGTGCCAGGCCAGGCCAGGCCAGGCCAGGCTGTGCTGTGCCAGGCCAGGCCAGGCTGTGCTGTGCCAGGCTGTGCTGGCCAGTGCCAGTGCCAGTGCCAGGCTGTGCTGTGCAGTGCTGTGCTGTGCTGTGCAGGCCAGGCTGTGCCAGGCCAGGCCAGGCCAGGCCAGGCCAGGCCAGGCCAGGCCAGGCCAGGCCAGGCCAGGCCAGGCCAGGCCAGGCCAGGCCAGGCCAGGCCAGGCTGTGCCAGGCCAGGCCAGGCCAGGCCAGGCCAGGCCAGGCCAGGCCAGGCCAGGCCAGGCCAGGCCAGGCCAGGCCAGGCCAGGCCAGGCCAGGCCAGGCCAGGCCAGGCCAGGCCAGGCCAGGCCAGGCCAGGCCAGGCCAGGCCAGGCCAGGCCAGGCCAGGCCAGGCCAGGCCAGGCCAGGCCAGGCCAGGCTGTGCCAGGCCAGGCCAGGCCAGGCCAGGCCAGGCCAGGCTCAGGCCAGGCCAGGCCAGGCCAGGCCAGGCCAGGCCAGGCCAGGCCAGGCCAGGCCAGGCTAGGCTAGCCAGGCTAGGCCAGGCCAGGCCAGGCTAGGCCAGGCTGTGCTAGGCTAGGCCAGGCTAGGCTAGGCTACAGGCTAGGCCAGGCTAGGCCAGGCTAGGCTAGGCCAGGCCAGGCTAGGCTAGTGCAGGCAGGCTAGGCTAGTGCCAGGCCAGGCTAGGCCAGGCTAGGCCAGGCTAGGCTAGGCTGTGCCAGGCTCAGGCCAGGCCAGGCTAGGCTAGGCTAGGCAGCTGTGCTGTGCTGTGCTGTGCTGTGCTGTGCTGTGCCAGGCCAGGCCAGTGCTGTGCTGTGCCAGGCTGTGCCAGGCTGTGCTGTGCTGTGCTGTGCCAGGCCAGCTGTGCTGTGCTGTGCCAGGCTGTGCTGTGCCAGGCCAGGCCAGGCTGTGCAGGCCAGGCCAGGCTGTGCCAGGCCAGGCCAGGCCAGGCTGTGCCAGGCTGTGCTGTGCCAGGCCAGGCCAGGCCAGGCCAGGCCAGGCCAGGCCAGGCCAGGCCAGGCCAGGCCAGGCCAGGCCAGGCCAGGCCAGGCCAGGCCAGGCCAGGCCAGGCCAGGCCAGGCCAGGCCAGGCCAGGCCAGGCCAGGCCAGGCCAGGCCAGGCCAGGCCAGGCCAGGCCAGGCCAGGCCAGGCCAGGCCAGGCCAGGCCAGGCCAGGCCAGGCCAGGCCAGGCCAGGCCAGGCCAGGCCAGGCCAGTGCCAGGCCAGGCCAGGCCAGGCCAGGCCAGGCCAGGCCAGGCCAGGCCAGGCCAGGCCAGGCCAGGCCAGGCCAGGCCAGGCCAGGCCAGGCCAGGCCAGGCCAGGCCAGGCCAGGCCAGGCCAGGCCAGGCCAGGCTAGCCAGGCCAGGCCAGGCCAGGGCCAGGCCAGGCCAGGCCAGGCTAGGCCAGGCTAGGCCAGGCTAGGCTGTGCCAGGCCAGGCCAGGCTCAGGCTCAGGCTAGGGCCAGTGCCAGGCCAGGCTAGGCCAGCTAGGCCAGGCTAGCCAGGCCAGGCTGTAGGCCAGGCTGTGCTGTGCTAGTGTACAGGCCAGGCTGTGCTGTGCTAGGCTAGTGCCAGGCCAGGCCAGTGCTGTGCCAGGCTGTGCTGTGCTGTGCTGTGCTGTGCTGTGCTGTGCTGTGCTGTGCTGTGCCAGGCCAGGCTGTGCTGTGCTGTGCTGTGCTGTGCTGTGCTGTGCTGTGCTGTGCTGTGCTGTGCCAGGCCAGGCTGTGCTGTGCTGTGCCAGGCTGTGCCAGGCCAGGCTGTGCCAGGCCAGGCCAGGCCAGGCTGTGCTGTGCCAGGCCAGGCCAGGCCAGGCTGTGCCAGGCCAGTGCCAGGCCAGGCCAGGCCAGGCCAGCCAGCTGTGCCAGGCCAGGCCAGGCCAGGCCAGGCCAGGCCAGGCCAGGCCAGGCCAGGCCAGGCCAGGCCAGGCCAGGCCAGGCCAGGCCAGGCCAGGCCAGGCCAGGCCAGGCTGTGCCAGGCCAGGCCAGGCCAGGCCAGGCCAGGCCAGGCCAGGCCAGGCCAGGCCAGGCCAGGCCAGGCCAGGCCAGGCCAGGTGCCAGGCCAGGCCAGGCCAGGCCAGGCCAGGCCAGGCCAGGCCAGGCCAGGCCAGGCCAGGCCAGGCCAGGCCAGGCCAGGCCAGGCCAGGCCAGGCCAGGCTAGGCTAGGCCAGGCCAGGCTAGGCCAGGCCAGGCTAGGCCAGGCCAGGCCAGGCTAGGCCAGGCCAGGCTAGGCCAGGCCAGGCCAGGCTGTGCTGTGCTGTGCCAGTGCTGTGCTGTGCTGTGCTGTGCCAGGCTGTGCTGTGCTGTGCTGTGCTGTGCCAGGCTGTGCTGTGCTGTGCTGTGCTGTGCTGTGCTGTGCTGTGCCAGGCTGTGCCAGGCTGTGCTGTGCTGTGCTGTGCTGTGCCAGGCTGTGCTGTGCTGTGCAGGCTGTGCTGTGCTGTGCTGTGCTGTGCCAGGCTGTGCTGTGCTGTGCTGTGCCAGTGCCAGCCAGGCCAGGCCAGCCAGCCAGTGCTGTGCCAGGCCAGGCCAGGCCAGGCCAGTGCCAGGCCAGGCCAGGCCAGGCCAGGCCCAGGCCAGGCCAGGCTGTGCCAGGCCAGGCCAGGCCAGGCCAGGCCAGGCCAGGCCAGGCCAGGCCAGGCCAGGCCAGGCCAGGCCAGGCCAGGCCAGGCCAGGCCAGGCCAGGCCAGGCCAGGCCAGGCCAGGCCAGGCCAGGCCAGGCCAGGCCAGGCCAGGCCAGGCCAGGCCAGGCCAGGCCAGGCCAGGCCAGGCCAGGCCAGGCCAGGCCAGGCCAGGCCAGGCCAGGCCAGGCCAGGCCAGGCCAGGCCAGGCCAGGCCAGCTGTGCCAGGCCAGGCCAGGCCAGGCCAGGCCAGGCCAGGCCAGGCCAGGCCAGCCAGGCCAGGCCAGGCTGTGCCAGGCCAGGCTAGGCCAGCAGGCCAGGCCAGGCTAGGGCCAGGCTAGGCTAGGCTAGGCCAGGGCCAGGCCAGGCTAGGCTAGGCCAGGCCAGGCCAGGCTAGGCCAGCTGTGCCAGTGCTGTGCCAGTTGTGCTGTGCTGTGCCAGTGCTGTGCCAGGCCAGGCTGTGCTGTGCTGTGCTGTGCCAGGCCAGGCTGTGCTGTGCTGTGCTGTGCTGTGCTGTGCCAGGCTGTGCCAGGCCAGGCCAGGCTGTGCCAGGCTGTGCTGTGCCAGGCTGTGCTGTGCTGTGCTGTGCCAGGCCAGGCCAGGCCAGGCCAGGCCAGGCCAGGCCAGGCCAGGCCAGGCCAGGCCAGGCCAGGCCAGGCCAGGCCAGGCCAGGCCAGGCCAGGCCAGGCCAGGCCAGGCCAGGCCAGGCCAGGCAGGCCAGGCCAGGCCAGCCAGGCCAGGCCAGGCCAGGCCAGGCCAGGCCAGTGCTGTGCCAGGCCAGGCCAGGCCAGGCCAGGCCAGGCCAGGCCAGGCCAGGCCAGGCCAGGCCAGGCCAGGCCAGGCCAGGCCAGGCCAGGCCAGGCCAGGCCAGGCCAGGCCAGGCCAGGCCAGGCCAGGCCAGGCCAGGCCAGGCCAGGCCAGTGCCAGGGCCAGGCCAGGCCAGGCCAGGCCAGGCCAGGCCAGGCCAGGCCAGGCCAGGCCAGGCCAGGCCAGGCCAGGCCAGGCCAGGCCAGGCCAGGCCAGGCCAGGCCAGGCCAGGCCAGGCCAGGCCAGGCCAGGCCAGGCCAGGCCAGGCCAGGCCAGGCCAGGCCAGGCCAGGCCAGGCCAGGCCAGGCCAGGCCAGGCCAGGCCAGGCCAGGGCCAGGCTAGGCCAGGCCAGGCTAGGCCAGGCCAGCCAGTGCCAGGCTGTGCTGTGCTGTGCTGTGCTGTGCTGTGCTGTGCTGTGCTGTGCTGTGCTGTGCTGTGCTGTGTGCCAGGCCAGGCCAGTGCTGTGCTGTGCTGTGCTGTGCTGTGCTGTGCTGTGCTGTGCTGTGCTGTGCTGTGCTGTGCTGTGCTGTGCTGTGCTGTGCTGTGCTGTGCTGTGCTGTGCTGTGCTGTGCTGTGCCAGTGCTGTGCCAGGCTGTGCTGTGCCAGGCTGTGCTGTGCTGTGCCAGGCTGTGCCAGGCTGTGCCAGGCCAGGCTGTGCCAGTGCCAGGCCAGGCCAGGCCAGGCCAGGCTGTGCCAGGCCAGGCCAGGCCAGGCCAGGCCAGGCCAGGCCAGGCTGTGCCAGGCCAGGCCAGGCCAGGCCAGGCCAGGCCAGGCCAGGCCAGGCCAGGCCAGGCCAGGCCAGGCCAGGCCAGGCCAGGCCAGGCCAGGCCAGGCCAGGCCAGGCCAGGCCAGGCCAGGCCAGGCCAGGCCAGGCCAGGCCAGGCCAGGCCAGGCCAGGCCAGGCCAGGCCAGGCCAGGCCAGGCCAGGCCAGGCCAGGCCAGGCCAGGCCAGGCAGGCCAGGCCAGGCCAGGCCAGGCCAGGCCAGGCCAGGCCAGGCCAGGCTCAGGCCAGGCCAGGCCAGGCCAGGCCAGGCCAGGCTAGGCCAGGCTAGGCTAGGCTAGGCTAGGCCAGGCTAGGCCAGGCTAGGCTAGGCCAGGCTAGGCCAGGCTAGGCCAGGCCAGGCTAGGCTAGGCTGTGCTGTGCTGTGCTGTGCTAGGCTCAGGCTGTGCTGTGCTGTGCTGTGCTGTGCTGTGCTGTGCTGTGCCAGGCTGTGCTGTGCTGTGCTGTGCTGTGCTGTGCTGTGCTGTGCTGTGCTGTGCCAGGCTGTGCTGTGCTGTGCTGTGCCAGGCTGTGCTGTGCTGTGCCAGGCCAGGCCAGCCAGGCCAGGCCAGGCCAGGCCAGGCCAGGCCAGGCCAGGCCAGGCTGTGCTGTGCCAGGCCAGGCCAGGCCAGGCCAGGCCAGGCCAGGCCAGGCCAGGCCAGGCCAGGCCAGGCCAGGCCAGGCCAGGCCAGGCTGTGCCAGGCCAGGCCAGGCCAGGCCAGGCCAGGCTGTGCCAGGCCAGGCCAGGCCAGGCCAGGCCAGGCCAGGCCAGGCCAGGCCAGGCCAGGCCAGGCCAGGCCAGGCCAGGCCAGGCCAGGCCAGGCCAGGCCAGGCCAGGCCAGGCCAGGCCAGGCCAGGCCAGGCCAGGCCAGGCCAGGCCAGGCCAGGCCAGGCCAGGCCAGGCCAGGCCAGGCCAGGCTGTGGCCAGGCTCAGGCCAGGCCAGGCCAGGCCAGGCCAGGCCAGGCCAGGCCAGGCCAGGCCAGGCCAGGCCAGGCCAGGCCAGGCCAGGCCAGGCCAGGCCAGGCCAGGCCAGGCCAGGCGCCAGGCCAGGCCAGGCCAGGCCAGGCCAGCCAGGCTCAGGGCCAGGCCAGGCCAGGCCAGGCCAGGCCAGCCAGGCCAGGCCAGGCCAGGCCAGGCCAGGCCAGGCCAGGCCAGGCCAGGCCAGGCCAGGCCAGGCCAGGCTAGGCCAGGCCAGGCTGTGCTGTGCTGTGCTGTGCTGTGCTGGTGCTGTGCTGTGCTGTGCTGTGCTGTGCTGCTGTGCTGGAGTTGTGCTGAAAGGTGCCGTGCCAGTGCTGGTGCTGTGCTGCAGTGCTGGTGCTGTGCTGTGCTGTGCTGGTGCTGTGCTGTGCTGTGCCAGCAAAGCCAGGCTGTGCCAGCTGAGTTGTGGCCAAAGGCCAGCCAGGCCAGGCTGTGCTGTGCTGGTGCTGTGCTGTGTGCTGTGCTG